>QZGG01002230.1:0-42320 GCA_006409495.1 Sedum album
ACAAAGAGCATCCACAGATGGTAAACTGCTTGAGGAGTATGAATACACAGCCCATAGTAGTATAATAAAGAGTAAATTCATGCCAGTTGCAAAATTTCACTTTGAGTTCTCTCCTATGCAGGTACCTTTTCCAAAGTAATTCATTTTCAATAAAATAGGCATATTTTCACACCTTATTTACTAAATGATATTGTATTCTTCTCTTCTGCACACAGGTCTTAATAGAAGAGACTTCACGGTCATTTTCACACTTCATTACAAACGTTTGTGCAATTATAGGGGGCGTTTTCACTGTAAGATAGATTTTTGTGCATTTTGTCGTAAACGCTTCATTTCCCATGCGTATTTTATGTCACTCACTCTTTTTCATTTGAATGCAGGTTGCTGGAATATTAGACTCAATTCTGCATAACACTATGAGAATAGTAAAAAAAGTTGAACTTGGCAAAAACTTCTGATATCAGCTTGAGAATGCTCATTGTGATACCATCATTCTTTTTTCAATATTCTGTTCCAAATTATAAAGAAAGGATGGCTTCAGGAGCTTGAGATCGGCATGGCAGCTTGTGTCTAAAGGATTTTCTAGTCAATTGTTTTTTAGTTTTCTTGGTAGGCAAAGTTTTTCACAAGAATGTTGCAAGCTTAAATTTACAGACCACAATTAGAGGACAATAAAGACCCATGTGTAATGTTGAATATCTGATCCCAACACAATTAATAACAGCACATGAAAGTTCAGTAAGTAATTCTGCCTTGTAAGCATCTTCATGTATTTAAGCAGTGTCTTTTGCAACACCATTTGTGGAAATTGAAAACTAAACATTAAAAAAACTAGAGATGGAAACCATTGAATACTAGCAGTAACAGCTATATAAATATGATAGTCATTGATGATAAAAGCATATATTGTCATACAAGCCATGGTATTTGAGCACCAACATAAGCAGTTAATGGTGCATCAAATTTAGCATAATAGAAGAGAACACACTAACAGGGCACTATATAATGCCAAATTTAAAAGTGCAATGTATCATAAAATTAAAGCTGGTATGTCGAGCTGAGCAGCCTCAGGTCTTAATCAGAAACCGTGGATCTTGATGTTTTCCTTCTTCACAATACCAGCCTGTATACCAAGACAACACATGCTACTCTCAACGACATGATCAAAAGCTCAATTAGCAATACCTTATTAATTATATATTATAATTACCTGAACTAAGAAGGTGGACACGTTCTTGCGCTGATCACCTTGAAGTTGAATGACCTAAAGATGCGCACAAAAAAATAAGATTGAATAACAATCATGCCTAACTCGAGACAACTCACAATTAAAGCAACTAGAAAAAATGCTGATTGATGAGACAAACCTGGCCTAATTCTGGGTCCTGGACAACTGTACCGTTACAGCAAAATTCCTTCTTGAGATCTTTCAGAATCTTGTTGTAACTAAATTCTTTCTTCAATCCCTGAACAGTGGTCAAGCTCTTTCTACCATTCCGCTGTTGTATGCGAATGTGCACATAATCTTTTGTCCCCGCACCCGAGTCCTGAGCATTAGACTCAGCAAAAGGATCTACACGGCCAAGAAAAACACATGTATACCAATTAAAAAATATAGCATAAATGTGTTGCATACCTCATCACAAACAGAATACATGTCGAAGGAGGTAAAGTAGTTCATACCGAAAGCAGATGGAATCTGGATGTCAAGATCAGACATGAAACTTTGCTTCTTAAGCTTATTTGAAGTAACCAAGAAACAGATAGCTCAGACCTGTATAAACATAGGAACCAAATTTTATAAATTTAACTCTACAAGGCCACCAAATGCATATACAAATCAAGTCAAAATCTCAAAGGCCATGAGGCACACCACAATCAACAAACCAAATCAAATTCAAAAATAATTATTGAGCTTTAAATTTTAATTCATCACAACCACAAAACCAGATCTCTTAATCCATGCATCAATAAATAATTCAATCATTCAACACCAGCAAAATCCGAATACATTAGAAATCATATCTTTAGCCTTAATAACCTAATCAAATCTGAAACCCCTAAATTTCCTGACAATTCCAGAAACCCAAAAATCAAACCGATCCGATGACAAATCAAACCGCACGCAACGATTTAGATGAAGAGTCGATCGGAATTTGACGGGAATACCTGATCCGAGAAGTAGGGCTTGTAGAAGAGGGGGATTAGGGAAACCCTAGATTCGGATAAGCCTGAGAGAGATTTGGGAATTGTTGAATTGCAGAATGAGAGAGAAAGCGAATATCCTTTGGTGTATTTATAACTAATAAATATTTAATTATTGAATTTTGGGTGATTAAGCGTCGCTAATCTCTTGTCGCTTGTTTTGTCGGTGGGTCATGTCCATAAATTATTCACTGGTCTGAAATTTAGAAGTATTTTTCATTATGGTCCTTGATGTTTGCAGCAATGACACCATCGGCCATTAAGCAAGCTAGAAGGATTTGGAATTCTTTGGTCAAATTAGGATCTAACTGGAGTCAACGAGTTAAATATGAATAATAAATTATATTATTATATAAATAAATTGCTGTAACTAAAAGAGGAATCATTATATTACAAACTAATGACATTTGAAAATTTATAATTTTGTGATTGAGATTTTGTGTCGGTGATAACTTTGAGATCTTTCATTGTTTTGGCTCCTAGCAAATTAAGACGACCAGTCTTAAACTCCCATTTCCAACACAACCACACTACTTCTAATTATATCCTCAGTGACATTTACATCTCCATAGTCGCCACGTCTTCTAAACATCACACACGTTGATCCCATGCACGACCCATCCACCACTATATAACACGCAACTCTTTGGAACTACATCAACCAAACCAAAAATGGCTAAGCTAGTTGCACTCATCTTACTTCTACTTTTTGCTCTCCTAACCGATGCAACCATCATCCGCACCATCACCACAACCACCGTTGTGGAAGAAGACAACAAGGGAACATGCACTCAGATCCCGAAAAGCGAGGAGCTAAGTGACTGCACTGACTACGTGAAACAAGCAGCACAAACAGGACAAGACAATGCAAACATATTTGATTGTTGTAGAGAGATAAAAAAGGTGGAATCGGAGTGTGTATGTGATGCATTAAAGAAGGTTATTAGGAAGAGTCAGAAGGAAGGAAAGTTTGGAGAAGCGGAGGTATCTAAGATGACAAGGAGGGCAAAGAACATTCCTGCCATGTGTAGAATGGGGCCTCAGGGATGTGACTGGAGCACTGCTGGTCTTGGAATGTTCTCTTTCTAGAAGGTTTAATGAATGGAGGTGGAGGCTATGTTAATGTGTGTCGACCTTTTGTGTATAAAAATAAGTGTTCACTTCTTGGGTTAGAGAGGTGATCATCAATGTTTTTAAGTGAAGTGAAAAATGTCTTCTAATGAATTTCTAATAGAAAGACAGAAGACTATATTTGATTCATGTTAGGAATTTTATGTTTGTTAGTGTGCGTTTTCAGTTCACTCTTCGAATGAAAATATATATTAATTATTGCTTATCAAAAGATATTATTATAATAATAACAATATCCAAGATCTCAATATGCCACTTTGGATATACAGGGTGTGTTCGTTGATGAAAATGGGTTAAGGCTTAGGGTTTCAAAATTGAGCTTGAGCTTTGGTCTGTGTTTGTTTATGTTCTATCTTTTGATTCACTGGTTGATTCTTTTGGCTTATGTTTTTGTTTCTATTCTGAGAAAAATCTCACAAGATACAACATTTAGCACCTAAAATGAACCTGCAATTAATATGAACAAGGAATGCATAAATTATAACTGACAGAATACAGAAAATTACGATCACATTCTCTTGTTTCTACGGTAGTATTCTGTGAATAGCTGTTTTTTACTAAATAAGTTCATCTCACATGAATGGGAGCATCATCCCATTTATTCATCCTACCATTTTTTTGTCGTTTCTCGTTATTCATTGCTTCTTTGATGTTATAGCTTTCATACAAAGGTACGTACCAACAAATTACAGTTCATGTCCTGTACCTTAAAATTCACTAATATATGCGTAAAGATACTAACTATGATTAACCGACTATGTCTATACTCCATATTACACTCTAATTCTGATAAACTTAGTTAATCATTTTGTAAAAGTGATTAAACATTTAGATCTAACAAGGAAAGCACAAAATTTTCAGTATTATTATTTCATATTTTGCATACTCTTAGTTAGGCATACATTTTTCCGTTCAGCTACCTCAACACGTCCTTCAAGTATCCACTGAACAAGGCATGCTCATGCTATTCAACTTGGTTTTCAGTTTACTCGGTTTGGACTTTGGAGTATCCCAATTTACGTATACAGGACTAAAAATGTTGAGATTATGGACAATGACTCAGTTTACCAATCATTCTCATGCTGACAAAGCTCTAAACATCACAAGTCACATATTTGAAACCCAATTCTAATAAGAGAGTAAATCCCAAAAATCACGCCACTGCACAATATTATACTGAACCCAGCTTAAAACTCCCCGAATCCCAATCACATCTAGTATACATCTGATAATTAAGTTTTGCAAAAGTGTCATGTACTTGATCACAAAATAAACATATACATTTGAAATGGGGAAAGAGACGAAACACATCCCAAATAGCCAAACATGACAAGGAAATGCAACTTAATTGAACTTGTTCAGTAAACGTCCGACAAAATGATTCAGTATAAGTTCAAAAGTATTTAAGTATCTGAGCTGAAAGGTAAAACAAAGAATGAGTGTATTGCTAACCTCTCCAACACCCTCCAAATTCAAAAAACTTGGACAAATATCACAAGTTAGTACATTGCCCAATTTTGCACCAATGCAAAACAGCATCAAGAAGCTTTCGAGCTACGGAAATCCTTTTTCAGGTCCGCAACCCTCTTCATACATGCTTTCTTTGATCTCCCAGGAACAGCAGCAGATATCTTCTCCCATCTCATTGCCACATCCTTAGGAAAGGCTTTCAACGCATTCAACAATGCTTTGTCTTCACCGACACTCCAACTCGAGTCCAACTCACCATCATCGTTCTTTAGCTCCCCATCGTCACTCTCAGTTGCTCGACTGTCCAACGGTTTTCTATGCTTCAAAAACTGAGCATAAGAATCATCTCCATTCCCTATCTTCCGTTCAGCCATCGATTTCGCCATCTTCACCACACTCTCAACCTTATGCCTTCCTTGAAATGCTTCAGCTATCACTTCCCACCTCCTCGCCTTCCCTACCGGATTCTTGACCATCTGCTTCTTCAACAACTCAAAATCCTCCTCCGTCCATTCCATCTCCTCCACAACCGCCGGGAGAGCAACCGAATCTTTCTTTTCCGACTCCGATCCAGCTACGACTCGCTTCTCTACCTCCGATCTCCGAATCTGGTCCTCGCTCTTCCTCCAGCCACCGCCGCGCTGCTGCTTCGACTTCCTTACATCCGATTCAACCAGATCCGGCTCCGGTTCCTCCAACTCAGGTCCATTACCGACTCTCACATCACCTCCAGTAATCGAATCCGGTGCAAACGGTCCTAGTAAAATCGACACGGCGATCCATAACAAAATCGACGTCACAGGCTCGAGATTCGAGACGTAAAAAAACGTGACGCCGAGAAGGATGATCGCGATAGATGTAGTGACGCAGATCTGCACCTTATTTAACGATTTCGATGCGGCAGATTTGGACGACGTTGAGATCGCGCGAGATTGGAACAGAATTCGAGGTCGCGATTCCTCGTCAAGAAACTCCATTGCACAATCAAGATCTGATCTCAACGACAGTTTGTGTTCGAGACGAAGTAGAGGATGGTTTATTGGGTCACTTAACGGGCCAGTACGTCTTATTGGGCTCAATAAGATTCAACGGACCCAATGATGGCAGGTAGGTACTGCTTGCAGCAAGTTTTGATATTTGGAGCACAACAAGCACGTCGTCTAGTTGTGTTTGAAGTTTAGGATAAACAAATTTGTCCAGAACATTTTCTCCTTCAGGAACATTATGTCAAAATAAGGTTAGCAATGGTAGGAATTAGGTTGTAAAATCAGAATACTATTACAGATACCCTTAGCCTTGGGACTATGATCTTTACTCTTGAACTGCCGCTAGTTGTGGAAATGAAAACTTAGTAATTTTGACAATAATCAATCAAAACTACAAAGGGTCAAGGAATCAACTTCTTGTATAGTTTATGTGGTCTGTAGTGTAGCGGTAAATAATACTTGTGAAAAACAGCTCTAGAGCGATAGGTTGAGTTCAGACTTCACTAATTTCAACAAGCTTCTTCTTGATATAAATATACTGATTTGAACATTTGAATGGCAGAATAAATAACATTGGTGACTCTATCAGAATTAAGGAAGCCAAAGAAGTCTTCGACTTTGTGCAGGTGGTGCTAGTCCGGGGATATCTCTGATGTCTTTGTTGTTTGGATGAACAAGCTGCAACAGAAAAGATGTGTTGTGTAAGATGCTATGATTTGGCAAATTCCTGCTATGTACATTCAAAGCATGGTACGGAAACCTTAACAATGATGATGGCTATGACTCCAATTACGATGAGAAAGAGCAGTCCCATTATACACCGATCAGTGGCAACCTGCAAAAATGATAGCATGTTTATTGAGAGTATGGGGCACAGAATTCACATGCAGAGACCAATAACAACAAAAGAGGGTATGACGATGTTTACTGACCTGCCTTCCAATTTCCTTGACCAATTTTGAAGCTTTCTTGATTGAGAAATGAATGGAATCCAACTCATTAACAACTCTACTCATTTGCTCTGTCTAGAAATAAATACATGGAATAGGATAAATATGTGTATAAAGGAATCTCAACTCGAGCATACTTGCAGTACAAAGTTATATCTAGAACAAAAAAATCATGTGTCAAAAGTAAAAAAAGAGCAGTGCAAGGTGATTAACAATACAAACCTGTGCTTTAAGGGCAGCTGCAGTTTCTGTTCCAACAGCGACAGTATCTTGAACGACCTAAACAGAAAAAGTAAGCAAGAAATCAACCAAGACAAATGAATAGCATAGACAATTGTTACAAATTTTTATTAATTCACATTTGAATAAGTCTTGAGGTGTAAAAACTACAAAATTTAACTTTTTTGGATATCGGTTCGGATTTTTAGATTTCCATTTACAGTGTTTACAAATATTTGAAAAAGGGAGAGCCTCCCCCAATATGCAGCGAACAAAAGTTGTGCAAAAAGATAGTAACTTGTGCAAATCTAAAGTAAAGGTATCCTAACCTTCTTGGCTCTATCAATCGCTTGATCTGTCTCATCCATCATCTCATTTCCACGATTGATCAGCTGCTGATTTGTCATTGCTACAAAACGATATTCTTTGGATTAATACAAGTTTCAAATACAAGCAATCCTTGGCATCATGACTTAGACTAGGACTAGATAGGACAAATTTAGCTAGTATTGTCGGAAACTTTTGCAGGTTGAAAGCAAAAAGCGCAATCTAGCAGTAGAGATAAATAGATATTTTGCAAAGTGCATCCCACTTTGTACAATTTAGACAAAAATCTTGCAAAAGAGAAGTTTATAACAGCCGGTATGCATATATGTAGCTACAAATTAAAAAAAATCATTAATGTAATCAATAACACTTACATGAGGCTAGCAAAACATTCTCCTCTCCGTAACCTTCGCTTGGACCCTCGAAGAGATCAACTCGCTTGTTGTTTTCAAGGGAGGCTGCATATCTGTAATATAGAACACAAGAATTAATAACAAATTGCACACATGGAGTTCACATAAAATCCGTTAGCTTTGGTATAGACGACCTGGCTCCAAGCCAAGTGCTTAAACAAAACCCAAAAAAGAGCCTAAAACTTGATTTCCCCTAGCTCAGAAAAAAGAGTTGACGTTTAAAAAGAAGTAATCACAGTAATGTAGGACACTAGCACATGCTTTTTAAAAAAAATGTACACTCGAACTGAGAATTCAAGAACAATAACTGACTCCTCTTTTCAAAAAGACCAATTTAGTGTACAGATGTCGAAAAGATTTAACATGGGTTTGGCTACTTACTGCTTTTTCTGAGCCACATATGAATTCAACTCCTTGATCTGCAAATTCCAATAATATGTTAACAACAGATATCCAAAAGCTTCAAAACACATGTAATTTGTAAATAACAAACACTCACCATGGACTGTTTTTTCTCATTCAGCATCTTATTCGTAGCTGAGTCATTTTGTCCCTCAATCTCCTTGACCTCCCTATCAAACTCCTTGATAAGCCTGCCCAATACATTTTTCAATTTCACGTCAGACAGAATATTGCATCATAACATCATCGTATTCAAAGAAATGAGAAGGTAACAAACAAGAAAAATGTACCGCTTACAGTCCCTCATTTTATCGGTAAGCTCTTCAAGCTGCCTACTCTGCCTGTTAACGTCTTTAATCTTCTCCATCTTCTGAAATCCATTTCTGCACAACAACCAAAACATACAAAAATTATGAATACAAGGAAAGAAAGAAGATAAATGATAAAAAACTGAGATTAAGGTAACGGACGAAAGGGCACGGAAAATGTCAGCGATCTGGCCGTCGATGTCCGCAAGCTCCTCGCTGATATGCGATAATGACGACGCCATTGTGATTGGGTTTAAGATGGAATTCGACTCAAATCGGTGTATGAAAATGGATGACTTTCAGATAGACGGGATTTTCCAGATTGAGCGGGACGGAGGAAGCGGAGAATGCGGAAGGGCAGATTTGATCTGGAAAGGTTTTTTTTGATTTGATTCTGGTGACGTACGCCCTAACTATGTCTTTTTAGAGTAATCTGTTTTGGAAATGGTTAGCGCGTTAACTTTAATTAAAACTTGGTTTGATTACACAACATTACGTATCAAACTCATATACATTTTATACATAATCACAAAAATAGGTAGTATTTCCAAATTCCAACTGATAGCCAATTTCTCCAGATCATGCCTTGTGGACCTTGAATCCGAATATCCTTGGAGTGCATGACTGTGATGGTTTTTGTGGCTTCAAGTGCCCATATGTCATGAAGAAAAGGTGTGGAAATGTAGTCCCAAAATAAGCCCCATCAATGTCTGTAAAGTAACATTGGAACTTGGCATAAGAAACATACAGCATGGATCAATTGGAGTAAATGATATAGAGAGCAGAACAGCAGATAGTACCTTGATACTTGGATCTAGAGTAGTACACATCTTCGCATTTGGGGCAGCATATTTTCACAGTACTTGATCTGGGAATGTCTATTTGACCAACGGGAGGCATGACTGTCCCGCACAATACACTCTAGGGCATTTTCCAAAATCATAACTTTTGTATTTTTCCAGCTGCACGAATTTAAATAGTTTTATAATATGAATAAATAACTCTACATGCCCAAATCATACTGTAAGCATAAAACAAAACATGACTGTACCATAGCATTCAATCCCTTGCCGGTCAGAATATAACGGGCATGTATTAATCCATATACCATCTCTGCAGCAGACTCGACCAATTCATTCTGCTCTTCAGTAAACATGTCACCTGACAATTGCACCCGCATCATTTTATTCAATCTAATTAACATTATGGATTGGAAACATAATGTCTATTTCTAATTACATTCCCCCTTTCTACTGAAGAAGTTAGCACCAAGTTGTGATATCCTCTCCCATAGGCAACAACAATTATAGACACAACCTAATCAACTGGTCACTACCCCAAAACATAGAGAAGAAAGGTTTATGTTTTGGAGAGTAAGCAAATCACATGTAGTTTAACGGGTAACTGTTATTACCATTAGAAGAATCAATATCCAGAATCATTTCAAGTGCATACTCATAGTATGGAACTTGACTGCTTGCGAACATAAGTTAAAATCATCTTGAATGTAATCCTCGTCAACTTCAGAGAAGAACTCATTCCCCCGTAAGTTCAAAACCAAGAAATCCAAGATATGTCTTCCGCCTCTGACCCACTGACATCAGACCCTTCACTGTCTGTATCAAATACTTCAGCAAGAAAAAAATGGAGAATAATGAGTTACTGAAACATTCTTTTCCTATCGCACAGAAAATTCTGAAAACGCAGAAGGCAAAATTACAAGTACAACATTCAACAAAAAGAAAAAAAGGTATAATCCTGATTGCCTATTAAATTACATTGCCATAGAACATATGGAAAAATATGTACAGTTAATTTCCCTAGAATGTTAAAACACTGGAGTCATTAACTGTCAACAGACTCAACACAACCTCAGAGCTCCATTAACCGAAAAAACAGACAACTGCAGCAATGTAATTGCTATTTGGTACCACCTTATGCATAATAAAACTGCCTTCATGATCTATATTATATCCATAACATGCTTCTATTATTCTATACTATTTGAAAAACTGAATTTTGTGACTACTATAAAGATTCTATCAGCAAACAAATGGAAAATTCAATATGTGAGAATGAACCCTACTACCTAGCTCAACTATATAACTTCTCAAACATCAAATCAAACCACACACAACAAAAAAATCGATAGTAAGAGCACTCACGCACAAAAAAGGTTCACCATTATTGTTTTTCAAGAGCGAGCCAATCCTATCCAATGAAGCCTTGTCCTTCCGCATCATTGTCTCCTTACCAAACTTCTCCTTATGCTTAACAACAGCGCGCCAAAACCCTAAGAAATAGACGCCAACTGCTTGCCTAACAACATCGATGATCGATCCGTTTCGATCGCCCCGTCAGCTCCTGTATACATCAACATCGTACATCACAAACAAGCCCTCGAAATCCCAATTCCGCATGCACCAACGAATCCCTAGTTTCGGAACGAAGCGGGATCGGGCTGAATTGAATGTAGATTCGAGAATGTCGAGGTTAGGAGAAGCGGAAGCGGATGAACAGCTGGCACCTCTGCCTCTCTACTCCTCGCTTTCTCTCTCTAGTTGTGCTCTTTGTGGAATTTGGTGTAGTTCCGACGAAATTGATTTAAATAATTTAAGCCGAGATTAGACTGTTGATTAGTATCAATACAAAATTACAAACTAATAAAAAATTGAGACAGACATACAACTACAAGAGACAAAGGAAGTCCATGTTAGAATAATCAGAAAGTTTCCTGGCTATGTCGAGGAACTGAGAGCAAGGGACACAGCATGGCATTGCATCTAAATACAACTTTACAAGTGACTGAGAAGTAAAGTATATAAAGGCAGAAGATAAAAGCAGAAATAGAAGTATTTCTTCCGGCACATCTTCTGTAAGATTCATTACATTGCTCAGAATTTAAGGAATTTGTATCTATGTATTTTTTTAAGCATAAGAATCATATGCTTCTGATGAGTGAAAGCAGAGTTATCTAAATTCTAAATGTACCATTGGGGAAAATGAGGTTATACAGTTGAAAGGTGAAGGGGAAAGGAAAATACTTCCGAATGAGGATGTCTTTCGTCTGTAATGGATTCAGTTATTCAAAGCTCTTCTTTTCCAGTAGATGATGAAGATGTGAGATTTAGTAGGAACCCAATAATGAGGCCAACGAGTCCCACCAAGAGCGCAACTTTTAAGGAAATCCACTGTTGTTTCTTCTATTTTGACGTTTTTTCAGCAATTCCTACAGCAAGAAAATAATGCTAAGGACAAGATTTTAAGGTTCAGCAATACATGATACACAAGCTTGCAATTAAAATCTCGGAAAATGCTTAGCAAAAGCTTCCCATTAAACTTGAAGTTATTTTTGCATTTTTGGCAGTTCTAAATAGTAAATATTGGCTCTTGTAGTTACTTCATTACACATGTCATCGACTAAATGTTTTCCTTTACAGTGACGAGAAACTGTGCTATCAAGTAACTGATATAATATGATGAAAATGTAGAGATAGTTACCAGCTCTTGCTGTTGATGATGTGTTATGTGTTTTGCCGGATATACTGTATGCATCTCTTTCTATTTACCAGACCACGCGCAAAGCCTATTAAAAAATATTCATAAAATAAATCAGATTAATTTCATCAATGAGAACTCAAAACGAAAAAAAACTATCAGTAAAACTATCCCCTAAACACCTCATATTAATGCAACTGAAAAATAATGGCAGTCAATAGATTAATGACAATGGTTAGTTGTCAAGCAGCCAAAAGTACTAAGGCCCAAGAGAACTCACAGATTCACTTTCGATATTCTGTCTAGAACTAGATGACCCTGACGCTTCATCAGCTGAATTTGCATTAGCCGCTTCAGCAGAGATATACACTACCTTCAATTTGCATTCTTCCAATGTTCTTTCACCATCCTTATTAAACTAAATGCAGCAAACAGGGTGCAATGTTGTTCAGAATTAAGAAATGTAGAAGAAGAGAATCCCTACAAAAAGTTTGGAGCTTGCTTACTGTTTCAGGAGAAAGTTCCTCAAGTTCAGTATTGGATGGTACAACTGTACTCTGTAGAAGAAATTTATCTCTGCACTGCATGTCTGGTGGGAGTTCTTTCTGGGCTTGAAGGGTAACTATAAATCAATGCATAATTAGAATGATAAATAACCAGACCAAGACAACTACAGGATCTTTTTATCATAACAGTAAACTGACTTGAAGTTTACATAAAGTGAATAAAATTGGCTCAGAAATGAGCCACAACACAAATATATGCATTTAAAATGCACTTATGCACTTGAACTCCAATGACCAATCTAATCCTCGAATCAAACATAGTTCTGTTCTTGTATATAGTGACGAAGGAAATCATATTATCACATCACTACCGTGATAACAGTATACCAGTGAAAACTCTAATATCCATTGGCTGAGTGAACAGTTTTACTTCCACTCAATGACCAATGTAGAAGAAAGGAAAACAAATTTACAAAGGGCTTCAATATCAACCCGATGAATTTAACTTCATTAAAAAATCATTACCAAAAATATTAAAGAATAAAGCTTAATGTTGAGAAACGTACCTCTGATAACGCAAGAATCCTGAGGTCGGATAATGCCAGTGTTAGGCCTTACAAAGTACTTTTTGGGAGTGGTAGTTTTCACCTGCAACAATAAACCCATAATATAAAAACTTAACAAAGGAAATAAGTATTCCCAACACCAAATCAAACAAATAAACAATGGAAACAGTACCTTAAATGCTACATAACTTTCTGAGTTGTTTGTAATATTGAGGTCGCAATAGCTCTGTCTATCCAGCTCAACTGATCAAGCCAAAAAAGTTACAAAACACAAACCAAGTACCATTCAAGCCTCTTGATACAACAATCACATTCAAACAACCAAAATAATAAAAAAAATCTCCATATATTAGAGACGACCCAAATGTGAATGCGCCGAAATCACTCATTTTCGATATGTTGTCCAAGTTACGATATTTTTCAACAAATGATGCACGATTCAAAAAAGATGAGTAATGTTTCAATTTGATATTCTATTCTGTATTTTCCCTAAATATATCCTTACCATGAAATCTGAGATCTTCAGGACGAACGGAGACCAAATGGCCTCCGCTGCCACCACCACTGGTCATCGCAACGAGCGGATCGGCAAGGATTCCTTCAATTGATAATCGATTGAAGCTGAATCAGAAATGTATACGTAAAACAAAACCCTAGATCAGCTCCAATTTGAAATCAAGAAATTTCCACTTAAAAATCACCACCAAAAGTTCAATTTTACTACGCAATTGCTTTTTCAATTACTTGCTGTGAAAGCGAAGTTGTCGGATCAAAGTTTCTGGCTCCAATTGAATCTCGGCTTCTTCGCGGAGATGAGTGGCCGCGATGATGACGCCATGTTGGACGTGGCGATCTGTGATTTATGGCAGTGAGATGCGTGATTGTGCACTGTGTGCACGTGGCGTCTTTTGATTGCGTCAGTGAATGTGAAGAAGATTGTTATTTTTAAATAAATTTTGATTACGACTAAAGCAGATTTTGGTACACGAAAAATTATCATAAGTATTAATTATGGGTTATTTTGTGTTACAAAACTTTATTATTCTTCTAGATCTTAACTCTTAAATATATAAATAAACCGAAAAAAAAAAATCAAACTGCCTTACTGGGTTGCTATCAAAATCCCACCTCACTTAGCGTTACTAATTTTTATTAGAAGGTATTATTATCGAATATTTACTGATTTTATCATGATAAATTGTTGGGAGAACTCACCCATTAACAGAATAACCAAACTTCTAGATGATTCCGCACAAACAGACTTCTATAAGTAATATCTCTTTTGCTTTTTTTTTCTAGAACTTCCTTTCATAATAGGTCTGGACTAGATTTTCTTTTGGGTTCAAACACTTATGGTATGTTCACTTCGCTGGAATGAAATGCATTTCGTGGGAATGAAATGATGAATTTGGACATAGTTTCATTTTAGATTCATCCTTTCATTCCATTCCAAGTGATTCCATTCCGGCGAAGTGAACACACCATTATAGTTTGGACTAGATATTAGCATATTAAATTTGTACCCTTATGGATGAATTACTTATGTACCGAACTGACATGTTTCATTTGATCAATCATCTTAAGAAAATATTAATTTAAAATTATCAAGAAAAAAAATCTTGACAATGATGTATTAAGAAAAGTTATTTTCTAAAAAGGTGTTAATTAAGTATTGTCAAATTATGATTTAGTAATTCAAGATCGGCAAATATTCTTATTTCTCTATAAAGAAATGAATATGAAAAGAGAGCACATGCACACAAGAAGAAGACAAGAGTACAAATGTTGTTAAGAAGTTAAGTTAAACACTCGAGAAAGGATCTTTACTGTCAGCGTAAAAGAGTATTGAATTTGAATAATACTTTCAAATGTGGGGCTAAAGATATCTAACCTCACTTAACACAGATATGATCACATAATCAATGCCTTCAAAAAAAATATTGTCCATCTCAAATTATTTTGATTAGACTCTTTACTTTAAGAGATAATGTTGTCTCTTAAAATCCTCTAGAACGACTATGACATATCATTAGCTAAAGAAGGAAGAATTTGAAATGTTCCTAGTGAATAATACTCCCTCTGTCCCATAATGTTTGTCCACTTTCCATTTTGGGTGTCCCTTTAAGTTTGTCCACTTTTCATTTTGGGTGCCCCTTTAAGTTTGTCCACTTTCCTTCATTCTCCACCACACATTCTATTTTTTTACTCATTTATTTATTAATCGTATATTCTCAACCACATATTTCATACCCTCTTTCTACCTTAATTACCGTGTATTTTGTATTTTTGGACAAACAAAATGAGACGGAGGGAGTAAGACATGTCTCTATAAGGATATATAAAAATGGACAACGATGAATCACTCAAATCTGTTTATGATAAGTTGGCGTACTTGGAATTTCTTGCACGTTGCAGCCACCCACCAAACACCAACTTTACTCGTAAATATTCAATACTTGACATTTGAGTACACACAATGAATGAACAGCTGCAACTTCCTCAAACAAAGTCAAGACAACTTTGAGTAAATAAACACATCAAGTTGGTTAAACAAACCTGAGAATGATCATTCAGCAAGTAAGTGGAAATATAGTGAGTTGACATGTTCACATTTATTACATCGATGAATGCAAAATATATTTAAATTTATAATAATGATTTGTTCAATAATTAACAGCTCACTCACTCCATCGACTTCACTGCGTTAGGTGTGTAGCAGCTGATCCCCACACTCACATGAGATTAGTTGCTTTAGGTTAAAGTTAGCATGACAAGTCAATGATGGAGTTTACTCCCAAATGTGTAACCATGTGATGTGGATCAACAACCAACAATCCATCATGAATTTAATCATATGACTCTTTCATCTACTATCAAAATTTATGGATTGAAATGAACATATTTAAATTGACATTTACCAAAGTAGACAAAATTTTCATTAATGAAACGTTTGTCTCCTTGTGTTACATATCTATATAGAGAATGTATCTATTTTGAATGATTCATGAATCCTCTCATGCATACGTTGATTGTATTTTTTTAATGCATCAGATTGTGCTACACATTATTGAGACATGTGAGTTGCACATGTTTTGTAAGTGACATGCACATAACAAGTGTAATGACATAACACTGATGTATTAAAAATGCAATTAACATATGCAAGAGAAAGTTTATAAGTCCACAAAAATAGATGGATCTACATGATACAATTTCTATCTAGAGGTTGTATCCTGTGGATCCATCTCATTTGGTGGACTCGTGGATCCCCTCTTGCACCAGTTGATTGCATTTTTTGGATGCACCAGATTGTGCCACGTAGTTGCATTTCTCATGTGCACATCACGGGTGCATCACATGCAAAACACGTGCAACACGAGTCAACCAAATTGGATGGATCCACTTGATACATTTCCTTTCTATCTATATATAAACTAGCTAGATAAATGTACCTTATACAACACAAAGAAAAGCTAGTAGAGGAGAAAATGACTAACACCATCGCCTCTCCGGTAATGGCCGCAAAAGCTGAAGTCGAAGGAATCCAAAGCGTGATGCCGATAAGGCCAACCGACCCAAGACAAACTCGAAAGGTGATACTTAAACATCCTCAAACAATGGGAATATTTCAAAAGTGTCATCATATTTTATTGTACTACAAAAAAGCATCCGATGAGGATTCGGGTTGGGTCGTTGCGGGGAGGCTTAAAGAGTCTGTTGGCAGTGCATTGCTGAATTACCCTATGATTGCTGGAAGGCTTAGATGGGTTAGTGATGAAGTTGATCATTTAGCAAGTGGGTGTAGAGAACTTGAGCTTGTGTCAAATGATAGTGGCATCAGACTTGTGGAGGCTAAAATGGCTTTAAGCTTGGATGAGTTTCTTCAGATGAAGGATAGGGCACAAGCTGAACAGGAGCTCGTCTTTTGGGAGGAACTTAATGAGGAAAATCCGCAGTTTTGCCCGCTCGCTTACGTTCAGGTATACTTCTCTTTTCTTTTTCATAAAATTTACAGTATTTTTTCGTATACTTTTCGTGAAACAATTACAAATGAGAATATCAACCAAAAAAGTAAATGACGGACATATAAAGAGAAAATGAAATGAAAATATGCCGTAGAATTTTATATAAAAATGGTCTATAAATTGGATTTATGTTTTCTCAGGTTACAAATTTTCAGTGTGGGGGATATTCAATTGGGTTCAGTTTAAACATTGTGCTAGGAGACCCATTGGAGCTTACTAGCTTTCTAAAGCACTCAGCAAAGCTGCACAAGGACATGTTTCAGGAGAACAAAGCTCCAGTTTTCTACCTTCCCAAGCTCAAAACACATAAAAGCTTCCCTGTACCGCCGAGCATTATACAACCCAAAACCGTCGGCAAATTCCTTCTCTACAATGTGGAAAATGTAGATAATGAAGATGAAACTACACTGCTGAAGCAACTGGCAAAGGATTGCATCAAAGATGCGGAACAAAAACTTGGAATCAACATGGATTTGGACTTTGCGTTATTTGTGAAAGGTCTGAAGACGGATGACTTAACAGTCGAAATTGCTTCCAAGAAAGGGCTAGTTTCTTCACTTGCAAGTTTGACAACTCCTGAGCTTATAGCAACTGAATGGGGCGAGTCTCGTTTGGAAGATATAGCATTTTGGGAAACCCATAAGCCTGCCGAAGTTTCTTACTGGATTGGGTTGAGAGACCATGAGGGACTTGTCATGGTGAGTTCATCTCGAGTCGGTACAGTGGATATCATCATCAACATTCCTCATGGAAAATGACAATCTGTTGTACTGAATCCATGGTTGTTCTTACAACTCTTTCAGTTGGCATGTGCACTGAATTTATTGTCATTAGCCTTGCAACCAAGTTGTTGAGAATGTAGTAACCATTATTACGATGTGGAAGCCATTGATTTAGGTCAAGTAGCCTTCATCCTCAGGGACATCCCAATTCCCACCCGAACATGTTCCTACAAATGAGCTGTAATAATGAGCAAATAGTATAAACCAATGACTACAATGTGACCTTCATATTAATCTCTGCTTCGGTTAGGAGGGGAGGATGATTGAGTAGCTGACTTAAATTCAGAATAAATACACACCAGCCTGATGTAACATTTGCCACATAATCGAGATTCATGAGGTTAAGTATAACGCCAAATGGGCAGTTCTTGATAAATGACTAATATGAGTAAACCAGACATTACCACTATTTTATGTTTTTCAGCAATTCTCCAAGTTCATGGCAAGTCAAGATCCCAGGCTGGGTTTGAAAAATTAGTTTCAAGTAGCTCGCCTGGCTTGAGATCGCATTACCTGTGTGACTGCCAGTACAAACATAATTCATATCAGTCTGATGCTCTCATTTCGACATACTATCAACTTTTGAAAACTAATGCTTTTTTTTAACAGTAACCTCCCTTTATCTAGGATTTTCCACTATGCATGTGCTGCTATGCACTTGCACCCATCATTCAAGTCAGCGCTCAATGCTGAAATTAATACCATCAGTGTGCTTTGAATTTTTGGTTGTGGTGCTTGATTAACATGGCACACCTGATAGGATGGTCTGATTTGAAGTAAAAATAATAGGCACATTTATCGAGCCCGCGCAACAGTCTTCATACTAACTCTGGCCAACAACAACAAACTTTTACTAGGGGTTGAAACTAATAGCATAAAACCTGCATCAGACGCACCTGAAAGGATTACGGTCCCTTGAGGTCCGTACCAGGGGGCACTAAAACATCTCCATTTTGAAAATCTTGAAAATCAGAGATATATTGACGAACAAAGAACCAAAATAAATATCATGACGGAGCGCAAGTTTAGAAATTTGTGACCAAGGTTATTTCAAGGTAACTAGAATAATCTATGGCAGAACAATATATTTTGGCAACAGTGCTGACCGTTTGGCAGTTTCAAACTATCATCCATGTTAAGTGGTGGTACCCAGCCCATTTAGCTGCAAGTCGGATGCCAATAGCCAATGCAACACCAAGAAACGACAACGAGGAACCACGGTATTGACTTCCGAAGCTTGAGTGTCTGCCTGTTTTCCATCAAGTTTTTTGGAATGATGATTTATCACTAGAGCAATATCCGAAGCTAGAACCACTATTCTGACCCAAGGCTCTCCGATAAGTCGATAACAGCCAACACAGTTTCAGCAGGCAATGCGGCTGCAACATTCGTCTCGCTTTTTTGATGAAGCGTGAAAAGTCTTATATTGCAACAAGGAAAGTACAGAAAAACGGCTCTGATACAAATCCCCTAAGAGAAAAATATCCATTCAAGCCGGATATTGTCAGAAGAAGTTGCTGATTCTTTACCGCATCTGGCACAGTAGCCTCAGCAATTGCTAATGTGAATGAAGGCAACAAGATGATGACTATGACTTCTGGAACCGAAGCGTACGCCACTATGCTGGAGTAAAAAGCACAAATTGCGCCAAATATATTTTCTGAACATCGTATCACGGAGGTGATCGGGTCCATGATGAAATGAAAAACGAGGGCTGGTAATGTTTCCCGATATATCCCAGGGGTTACAATACACCAACCGCATTCCTCGCCAGTTTGATAACTCCAGGAGTAAGCAAGGACAGCCAAAGCTATAAGGTAATTCAAAGAAACATTAGTAACTTTCATAACACTACTTATCACGACATCAATCACAAGTTACACAAAATTATATTGACTTGAAAACAGACAAAAATCAAATGATACCACATAAAATGGTTTTGAAAGAAGAAAACCACATTGAATAATTAGATATATAAAAAATATAAAAAATTACTCACTGAGTCATTTCTTTCCCTGATACCTATTCAGGGAGCTTAGGAACCGCAAAGGACGCAATATACTAAAAGAAACCAAAATTGACAGAAGAGTTTAAGTAAGGCAAACTTAAACTTTCCATCCACTAGTTACTTCAAGAGCTTCAATAACTCAACAGTTTAATTCAAAGACCAACCTAACATAAATTGAACTGAACATGATTTGTTAATAAAAATAGATAAAAACCAGGGGCAATAATAATTCATGAAATTCAGCAACATAAGCTAAAACTTTGAAGTAAAAAATCAAAAGAAAGCATTACCCACAAACCAAGGCCACATCACCGGTGGATCAGGAGCCTCTTTAGTCAAATGCCTGAACCACTCCGGCATTGCACTCTCTCCTCTCCACTCCTCATCCTCAATCACATCCCCACCTCCCTCATTCTCCTCCGCCTTTACAAAAAAATCCAACTTTCTCACACCCTTTACTCTATAAAACATCCCAACCATTTGGAATCGTATATGGGTTCCAAATTCCTGACTTGAATAGTTGAATTGCATCAATTTGGCGCTTCTGGGTTTTGCCAGCACCGAAAGCCCTAGCTCTGATTACCGAAGCTAGGTTCGACTGAGGGTGAGATAAAGAGTGTGTTTTTTGAGGAAAGTTGAGGAAAATCTGAGATATCGACATGGGTTTACGGCTTTAAGGGCATATGCACCCGTCTTCTCCTCAAGAAATTTCTCGAGGAGAAATTTCTGTTACTATTCATCAAACAGTAGCAGCATTTCTGCATGTTTTGCGCAGCCATCACCTTCTCCACGAGAATTTTCTTTTACTATTCATCAATTATTATTTTTTCTCAAATGTATTTGAATTATGTATCAATTATTAATAGAAGATAACGATAAGATTTTCTACAAATCATAATAAAACACGTGTATTTGAGGATAAACTACAAATTTATATAAAATGAGGATATCTAATCTACCAATCGTAATAAAAACGTGTCTTTGAGGATAAACTAAAAAAATCTATAAAATGAGGATCACGATTCTTGTGAAGTCACAACCAATCTTCTCTCTTAGCACTCTTATTTTCTTCAACATCATATCTGCATAATGGATCCATACGGAGTTGAAGAGAGCTTTCGATTGTTCCAACAGAGAATGAACGAAATGAATGAAATGAGTAACAATTTTGTGATGGATGTGGTGACAATAGCGACAATGGGAGCTCAAGAGGAGGAAGGGAGAAGAAAGACGGTTTCCAAATGGAAAAAAAAAAAACCGCATCGACAACCAAATTTAGCTAGACAACGCGGGCCAAGAGGGCAAAACCTGTTAGATGACTACTTCATCGAGCGACCGATTTATCCAGAATCTATTTTTCGTCGGAGGTATCGTATGAGTACCAATCTTTTTAACCGTATTAAGACTAAACTTTGTAATAATGATGCATATTGGCATCAAAAAAGAGACGCCGCTGGAGTTCTTGGCCTTCTACCCGAACAGAAAATGACTGCTGCTATACGAATGTTGGCATACGGTTCTTGTGCTGATCAGTGTGACGAGATCTCAAGGATGGGTGCATCAACCACTCTTGAATGTTTAAAAAAATGGTGTCGTCAAGTAGTTGAACACTATGGAGGTCGCTATCTGCGCTCTCCAACTAATGACGACTTAGCTCGACTGTTACGAAGGGCTGAGCATCGAGGATTTCCAGGTATGATAGGAAGTATTGACTGTATGCATTGGGAATGGAAGAATTGTCCAACGGCTGGCAAGGTTCCTATTCGGGTCGTAAAGGACGTCCAACAATTATTTTGGAGGCGGTAGCTTCTTATGATACTTGGATATGGCACAGTTTCATTGGTGTCCCGGGCTCAAACAATGATATCAATGTCCTACACCAGTCAAACATATTTGATCCATATCTTGCAGGAATCACCCCTCAAGTGACATACAAGGTAAATGGAAGCACGTATAACAACACTTATTATTTGGCCGATGGAATATATCCAAGGTACTCATCTTTTGTGAAAACAATTCGTAATCCTCAAAGTGAAGCTGAACAATTATTCTCGCAAAAACAAGAATCGTACCGTAAGGATGTAGAGAGATGCTTTGGAATTTTACAATCGCGATGGGCAATATTACGTCATGCAGGTATGTGTCATAAAAAAGTGTTCTAAATCAATTATGCTAGCTTGCATAGTAATGCATAATATGATTGTTGAGGAAGAATTTGTCGATGAAGAATTTGTTGAAGTCGAAGAAGAAGATATGCACAACCCACACAATGCATTTACTATGTATGATGTGTCAACTGATCAGAATGGTAATCCAATTCGTAATGATCCAGTTGAAAGAGGTAATCAATCTCCTGGATTTGGTGAACGCCTTACAAATCTTCATTCAACATACCTACACACCGAGCTTCAAAATGATTTGGTGAAGCATAACTGGTATATGACAACCGGTGAACAACTATGAAGAAGACGTGTGTGGAATTTTTATTTCAATATAAATTGTGTTTTGTAATTTTAATTTCCGTTTTAAGTTCAGTTGTGTGTTGTAACTTAAGTTTCAATTTCAATTTGAATAAGTAATTTCAGTTTTAATAATTCAGATTGCATACATAAATAGACAATTGTACGTCTTCGGACATACACCATTGGGTTGACATTTTTCAAGAAAAATATGAGAAGATATGAGAGATAAGTGAAAATAGGTTGTGATGTAAATTGATATTGATATGAACTTTCTTATTTATAGGAAAAAATATTTCCGTTGTAACAGTATTTTTTTAAAATTTTTTCATTATTATTTGAATTTTTAAAAATATTTTCATTATTATTTATGTTGGACCGTTAGATCAGATGATCTAATGGTCAAAAAATTAGATCCTTTAAAATGAGTTATTGGGCTCAGCGGCCCAACACCTTCCCTACTCCCATCTTGCGCGAAGAGGGGTCGAGACGAGCTTCTCCATGGTCGTCTTGCGGAGACGACGAGCTCGAATTTCCATCCTCAACAAGAAGATCGTCTCGTGTAGAAGTCACCGCTGCATAGGAATTGAAGACGACCATCTCCAATTTCTCGTGGAGAAGACGACCGGTGCATATGCCCTAATACAATATGATATAAATATGGTTCATTATTATAATTCATTAAATAAGTTATGTTTTTAAATATGTCCTAAAATACGAATGATTTGTTCAATTATTCTAGATGTAATTTGCAATATGAGAATAGAGTTTTAACAAAGGGTTAATTACAGATGACCACCCGCATAATATGCCATATTCCATGTCACCACCTCTATATTGTAATATTACATTCGACCACCTTTATAATTAAAATTTTTCCAAAGAACCACCTCAGTTAACGGCGGTTAACGGAGAGGTGGTTAAATGGAAACAAAATTGATTATAAATGTGGCGAAGTGGAAACATATTTATTATAGAGGTGGTGTATTGTAATAAAAATACTATTATTATATTAAAAAATTAATATATTTAACGGTAACGGTGACAGTACAGCGTGGGTGGTTGATTGGAAATTTTATACTTATAAGGGTGGTGGAATGTATTATTACAATATAATGGTGGTTTGGTGGAATATAGCATATTATACGGTGGTTATCCGTAATTAACCCTTTAACAAAAATGTTCTCAGACCCAGGAATCCTCATAGTATGTATGATTCACGAATTCTTTAATACAATAATTTATCAGTCTCATAGACGACCTTACGGCGTCGTTTCTTGTCCACAGAGTACCGATCGCTGCTCAGGAATTTCCCATTCCGACCTCCGATTCGGCTAAGCTAACACTCCTAGGGTTTCGATCGCGCATCTAAAGAGCGCAGATATCGATACATCGGCGACCCTCTGCAACTCTGCTCCGTCTCTCGTAAGTTCTTCGATATTCATCCGCACTTAAATACCCCTCTCCACTTCGTTATAAAACACCCCAATTTCACGTTGTTCATCGGTTGCGTAATTTTTCACTGGGAGATTTTAAAATTCAGGTTTTGAATTCCATCTCTTTGATTTGTACTTTGCTAATTTTTCTTATGGTTGTCTTCAATTTCATTTGATTAATTTAGAATATTTACCATACAGGGAAGAACTTCGCAGTGCAATGGCTTCTAAAGGTGCGAACGCATTGCTGTCTAGGGCAAGCAGGATAAGATCCAAGTTGCAAGCTTTGGAAGCAAGCACACTGGTAGTGGAAGATGTTTCACACCAGCATGCCGGACACGCTGCTGTAAAAGATGGGGCACAAGAGACGCATTTCAATGTTAAAATTGTGTCTGATAAGTTTACTGGACAGAGTTTGGTTAAAAGGCACCAGATGATTTATGGTTTGTTGAACGATGAGTTGCAATCTGGGTTACATGCGCTTTCTATTGTTGCAAAGACGCCGCAAGAAGCTGTTCAGAAGTAATGCTTGGATCTGTAGTTCCCTAGACTCAAGGATCAATAATAAATCTGACGTGTTTTGATTGACATGATCACTATGTAGTCGACCTTAGAGCCTGGCTAAGGATACATGATAAAGAAAAACAAATTTCCTCAAATTTTGTACAAGCTGTGAGCACCTTTGTGTGTGCTTGTTTTAAATAAGGACTTTGCAGGTGTTGGAATGTATGGATGCTCCTTAAACAGAATTTCTCTAACGGGACCTCCTCAGTTCGGCACTACAGGTTTGTTGCTGATCAAACACCTAACATAATTCGATTAAGTATTTTTGGAATGGAAATGGAATGTGCAAACTTGACCAGAAAATGTTTTAGTTGAAAAGAAATTGGAGTTTTAGATATCTTACAGGAATTAGGAACTACTGTTTTCTATTAGAAGGTTGTCTTTCACGGACTCATTCCTTTGCGTTTTTTAGTTTGGTCAAATCTCATATTTTTGGGTGTGCTTTCTGAAGTGTATTGATATTTTCTGCAGTTACTGCTACTTGGATGATTGGTTGTTATTGACTTATTGTGAAGGTTAGATGCCACAGATTGGGAGCTTGTTTTTTGTTTTTTGTAGTGAACTTCAACTTAGTTTTAGTGCATTGTCCTAGTTTGATTTTTAAGGTCTTAATAATTCTAAGAAGTCATCCAAACACATTACAATATTTTTGAAAACACTTGGTATATGCGTAGATCGAAAGCTTTTTACAAATCAGCATGTAGGAATAGTAAATGAATTTCAGATGCAACTGTCATATTTGTTCGTCTCAAACTTTCAACTCCATGCTCGTGGAATGTTGTTGGAGTTATTTAGCACATTTCAGTTCTTATGATTAAGAAGCTATAGTTAGATGCCTGTAGTATTTACGGTTTGTTCTGTTCTGTAATGGGGTTATAACAAAAACATGTCATAGACTATCATACAATTGTAAATCAGGGATTGGACTATCATGTAATTGAAAATTTAGCATCGGACTATCATAATTTACTATTAGGGTTAAGATCAAGAGAACATAATATTTTGTGAAACGTAAGTATTAAATCTTAATCGTTAATTTGATTAATCTAACGGTTGACATTAAATTGATTTTTAATTAATTAGGACAGTTGGATTTTAAAAAATACGTGTCGGTTAGATTTGACGGTTATTTTTAGTTTAAATTGCGTTCGTTGAATTATTAATAATCAATAGTTAAGTTAATGTCTCACTGTGATTAAGTTAGTGTCTCACTGTCTCAAAAAAAAATATAAGCGTTTTCTTGATCTTTTCCCTCTAAGATATTTAATAATCTTCATTGAAAAATATAATATGATAACAAGTTCACTAAATGATTAACTTCCATTTGGTGATTTGGGCATATCAATGTATACACCAAAAGTAAAGAGAGTTTAATCTTTTAGTTCGCTAAAAATAAAGCAACGTAACTTTACTAAAATTTAAATTTTGAATCAATAAATTACGTTCGTTAATGTTGGTTAGAATCAATAATGCTGGTCCAATCCCACTGGCCACCCTTTTTCATTAATGTTGGTTAGAAATACGAGTAATAATATTTATTCATGTTAAGATCAAAATTAATTTAGAAATAAATTAGATGGTTCAAGTTATATCGACTTTTTATTCGGTAATTAAATTACATGTTAAATTAAATAGAAAAACTTAATTTCAATAGTTGAATTTGATAGTATAAAGATTAAAATTAAAATTGTTTTTATTAAATGAGTGCGATGTATTTGTAAAAAGTATATACATGGGGAATAGTGATAATCGAGGCATTTTCATTTTATCTTATTTTTTCATTGGGCGAAGATATTTTTGTCATTAAAATAAACGAAGGTCGGTGTTACTTAAAAAAACTCTAACATTTGAGTTTGACTTTTTTTAAATCATTCGTACAACGTTCAAGGGAAGATGCATTCAGGAAAGCTTATACAACTAGCCTCTCAAACTAGAGATCGAATGGGACTATACTTTTTAAAGTCTTTTTTATTCTTTTTTTTTAATAGAAAGTCTTTTTTATTCTTGAATCACATATTTTCACTTTATTTAATTTTAATTCTCGCGACCTTTTTATTTGTTTTGCTTTTTTGATACGTTGATTCTGACAGAAGTTAAACAATCGAAATCGAACCTTCCTCGAGCGCAGAAATCCGATTAAATTCGCAGTTCAATCTAAACCCTAAAATTCTCACCTCTGAAAAATCAATCAATCGTTCTTCCGAATGTCAACAACCGAACGAGACTCGGTCTTCCTCGGACCGAAGCAATACTTCTGTCATCAATGCAATGCCCTCGTCACCATCACCCTTTCATCTCCATCTGCCGATCTTATCTGCCCCACCTGCAACGGCGGATTCCTCGAGGAGTGCGATGAAGACCAAACCCCTAACCCTAATCCCCCAATTCCACCACCAACTCCTCCCTTTTTTCCATTTTCATCCTCATCAACATCTGCCACCGGTTTCAATCCCTTTAATCCTGGATTCCGCTTCATGTTCGAAGACGATCGTGATCGTCAGCCTTTCAATCCCGCCGATCTATTCGGCCAGAATCGATCGGGTAATGCGGATGTTGAAGGGTTTAACCCGATGATGTTTTTGCAGAATTATTTGAATACTTTGAGGGCTGGTGGTGCTAATATTCAGTTTGTGATTGAGAATAATGGCGGTGGTGGTGGTGGTGAGGGAGGGTTTCGCTTGCCGACCAATTTAGGGGATTATTTTGTTGGTCCTGGATTGGAGCAGTTGATTCAGCAGCTGGCTGAGAATGATCCTAATAGGTATGGGACGCCTCCCGCATCGAAGGAGGCGGTTGAGAAGCTGCTGGATATTAAAATTACTGATGAGTTGCTGGCGTCGGATGATGCACAGTGTGCTGTGTGTATGGATATGTTTGAGCTTGGAGCCAAGGCTAAGCAAATGCCTTGCAAGCATATATATCATCCTGATTGTATACTGCCGTGGTTGGAGTTGCATAATTCTTGCCCAGTATGTAGGTATGAGTTGCCTACTGATGATCCTGATTATGAGCAGCGTGCTGCTGGTGGAGAGAGAGGAAATGTTAATGCTCGTGCGGCTGGAATATCTGTGAATTTAGCGTCTGCTGGTCAAAGCAGCGGGAGCGGGTCTTCTGAAGAAAGCCCTAGTGCTGCTGCCAGGAGGTTCCATATTCAGTTGCCATGGCCATTCAATGCATTTGGTACTGGTTCCGATGGAAGCAACCCTGGCGATAGCAACCCTAACAATGAAAACTCTGGTGGAAGACCTTCTCAGTGAAAAGTAAGATTTTTTTATTTGCTTCAGCATGTTTTCTTCAGTTTGTTACTGTAAATGAAGTTTCTATACTCCGGTCAGCTGCATGTTTTTTGCTTTCATATTCTCATAGGGGTTTCTGTCTGGTTATGTTTGATTTTTCGTTATTTGCTTTACTTTCTCGTTTCATGGCCGTAATACTTTTGATTCTTGAGTGAACTACTAATCAATTAGAAGCTAGATTATCTTTGTTTAGGAGAATTCCTTTTTCCGATGACTCCCTTTCTTAATATAACAAATACTCAAACTTGGTACCTCACATTTTTAATATGCTGCATTTTATCAATGCTTGGAATTTGCTTTCTTACATCTGTTACATTATGTTTCTTTTTCATATGATTCCCTCCTTCATGAATATACTAAATGCTGAAACTTGATACCTTACTTTTATTCTTTCCGAATGACTTGCATTTCATTCGTGGATGAGATCTGCTTATTTGGAGTTCATGCTTATGGTTGTATGGCTTTGGAATTTTATCATCAGACTCACACACAGATTGTCAGATAATTGATGTGAATATGTGATGTGAAAAATCTGTTATTATAAGTAAAAGAAGTTGGAAAACGGTAACTGGAAAGTTTGGTGAATATAGACAAAGGCAGTACTGAGCTATATGATAAAAACTCTTAGGTGGGAATTAAAAACATAATGTGGTTTATTTTTATCAATAATCATTGATGATTTCAATATATTTTCCGTTTTTCACCTATCTCTGATTTAGCGCATCAAATAAATCTCAGTGAATAATAATTATATGGTGTTTCCTTTAATGACTGTTACATTACAACTTCTTGTGATCAAGTGTCAATTATTTGAGCTATAACAGTATCCACTTATGGTAGAGAATATTTAACTTGGTAAGAAGGACAGTCATAAAGTGACCGTGATGGAGTTATTTACTGGTGGCTGAGAAGTAGTTTTTCTTCTAGTCTAAATTTTTATTCCAGTAACAAGAGTAAGATATCCCTGTTATTAATTACATATTCCAACAAAATATATGAATGGTGGAACCACTTTCAGTTTACTTTAACATCTCTGCCGTCGAAGAATAGTTCCCAATCGAGCAAATACCCTCTAGTCATCTCTCTTAGGCGCATTTGAAGCTTTGGTTATCTATCTTTGTATGTTCTATTAGTTCTTATCTTGCGCTTCTGATTTCAATAGTCTGAGTGTAAAGTATCAAGTACATCCCATTAGTCACTAATACCCAAGGGTAGCTGACTGTATGCTACTGCTCTTACTCCATGATTTTCTATACGTATGCCGGGATTGTTGCTTAAAATGACTTGACATTCAAAATGTCAATTGCACAAATACAGTAACTGCAGTAGTCTCTGTGAGGTTTCTTGGTGTTGGTTGTTAAAGACTTGCTGTTTGAAAAGAACACTGTTTAATCTTTACATGTCGTTGTCTCTTTTAATAGAAAAAATATTTCTGATCAAAAGGTATTGATGATCACCGCATTCAGAAGTTTGATTCCTATAATTATGTTAAATGCATATGACTGTTGAAGTGTACGATCACAACATATTTTGTAAAGATTTAGCTGGTTGACTCCTACGATGATCTGCTTTAGTGGTAGTCTGGTAGATTATATAATGTATTTTTGCATTTTTATTTGAGTTTTCAGTTTGAATTTGACCTCTTTTTGTCATATTGTCAGGTGGAAAATCTTCAGGGACCAGGGTCTTTGGCAGGTCAAATGTATATCTTTACTTTTCGGGTGAACAATGGTTGGGTGGGGCTAAAGATGTTTCGGAGAAGTACATGATAGGTAACTTGCTGCCATAGTTTCCTCTACAGGATTTTTTTACTTTTCAAAGGTGTTAAAGTATATAAAAACGATAAAGTTTAACATTATCTGTTCAACTTGTATTTTGTTTTATATACACATTTCAATGTGTTTATCCTTCTCATATTGAGGTTGTTGTGTAATCTTAAGATGAATAAGCTTATGTATCCATCCAATGGTTCAGGATTCAGCATGTTCAAGTTTATAGTTTGTGATGTTATTGTCTCTGATTCCATTACGATAAAAACATCTCATGTTATTGTTTATGGTTATAGGGTTGGGGCATCTGTAAATGAAAAGTGGGTTAGCGAATTGGTGGTTGGTCTTATTAAATAGAAATATTACCATAACACCAAGAAATTCTGCTAGTCTATTTATGCTTTTACTCTGCTCTCTGTAGTTTTATTTAGCTGCTTTTAAGTAAAACTGGGATGAAGCCCAAAAGCTAGGTAGAAATCGTGTTTGGCTTTCACATAGATCTTATATTTATATAATTTTATTACTTGAGAAGAATTACTGTGGAGACTTGGGATTCTGGTAACAGTTACAAACTAGGGATAACGTCAAAGGCCAAACTATAGATTCATGCTACTGGCAGTAGCTGAAGAACAGAAAATGGATAAAGATGAAAGTGAAAAGCTTGTCATTTCCGTTGGTCTACTCAAGCAGGCAAATCCATGACCCGTGGAGTCTGTAAGAATTCTATGAAAATGCAGAGTCATTTTCACAGTAAACAAGTTGCTGGAAATTTTCTGAAGGTGGTTCCCAACAGTAACTTCATTTTGCAAACTCATGTGCGGAAAATGAAGTATGAAATTCAGATATGGGTCACTCTGATTCTAGGTCTCACTGTCTTCCTCCTTAAAAGATTCTCGTTCCATATTCTTGTTGCTGCCTTGGCTATTGGACTTTGTTCGATCAAAATTTGCTGTGTTGAGTAGGGCTGCAAACGAGTCGAGTATTGAGTTGTTCAAGCTCGTCTCGTTTAATTTTGACGAGTTTGAGTTCGAGCCGAGTTTTTATCGAGTATTAAAAATCGTGTTCATACTCGTATTGTTTAATTTTGACGAATTTTTCGAGCCGAATTCGAGTTCGTATCGAGTATTTCAAAAATAATATCTATAATACAAATACATAAATTTGAGTATTAAATGAATTCTAAACAATTATAAATGTTTTTTAACAAATTAATTATATAAATATAAAACAATTCAAACAAACTATCATTATATGTATTATAAATATCGTATTCTTATTCGAGTTATAAATGAGTATTTATCGAGTATCTTATCGAGCATCTATTCGAGTTGTTCACGAATATAAATGAGTCGAGTATGACATTGTTCAAGCTCGGCTCGTTTATTAAATGAGTTTCATAATTTGTTCATACTCGTCTTATTTATTATCGAACGAATATTGACCGAGTTCTTATCGAATCGATCATCGAGTAATTATCGAATTTATCGTCTCACTTGAAGTTCAAATCCTCCAAAGCTAAAGTTACAAAGATTTTTTTTTTTTTTACAAAAAAAAAAAAAGTTACAAAGATAGGGTTGGGGATGGGCCAGTATTGACTGTTGACTTTAATGATGTCTTGATTTTATTAGAACCACTTCATGCTAAGCCCCATTATTTTATGCATGTATTTTTCAATCTCTGGGCATCATGTCATGCCCCAATCCAGCTCATGCCGATAGCTCAGTGTGCACTGGCCAATCACTGCTGAGTTAATCAAAGTCTGATTAAAAAGCCTTTCAAACCACAAACCTTTAAAACTAATGCAGACATTTGCCATTTGTCATCTATCCATCAGCCATTAATATCTTATAATTTAAGGTGAAGTGTAAAGAGTATTGCAATATTTGTTAACAAGATACTCACGTCCTAATATATGATGGATTAGGTATTAAACATTTCTTAATACACAAATATTAGTCAGCAATTGTATCTCTATGACAACATTTATGTGCCCAACAACCACTTAGGTGAAATGTTTCCTCATTACCAACTAAATCATTTATATGAAATATTTTTTCATTAGGGATATTTTTAATAATATTATTTGATTGGATATAGAGGCATTTAGATTTAATAGAGACAACAATTATTTGTAAGTTAATAGAATATAATCTTAGCGGTTGATTTGATTAATCTGACAGTTGAGATTACAGTTAGTTTTTAAATAAAGTGGGCGGTTGATATAACGGTTATTTTATATTTAAATATTGTACGTTGGATTAGTTGAAATCAACGAATAGGATGATGTCCTGCGGTTGTACATAAAGTTGTTGTCTCACTTAACCCTTCCCAAATACCAATATTGTTTAATACTAAAAAAAGATAACCTAATTTCGTATTATTATGAGTAAGGATCAGGTGAAAAGTAGATTTGAGTTGTAAAATACAAACAGATCTGGATCGTTAAATAATCAGATCGGACGGTTATTAATTTGGGGGTCGAAATGCAATTAAACGAAACATTAAATACGATATCATTATTTTGAAAACGTAGAAAGGGTAAATTAGTCCAGAAAAAATCAAGAATGAGGCGGTTTTGATATTGTTCCCGAAAATCTTCAATCGAGGTGCGTTTTGCTTTAATCGCCTCGATTTTCAATTCCGATTCGGAAACTATGCATCTAGGGTTCGATTTGATCCTTAAAACAGTAAAGCACGGTGTTTCAGTTTGATTTGATTAGTGCATGCATATCTGTGATTTATTACCAGGTTGATGATTTTCTTGTAGTTCGTTTTGTTTTTGATCTGTGTGGGTTTACTCTATGTTCGTAGTTTTGCGGAATTATATGAAGTTTGTGGCTTTGGTAGTGTAAAGTGTTCTATTGGTTTTATTTAGATGTTTTTTTATGAACCAACGTTTGAATGTTGTTCCAACTGTAACGATGCTTGGGGTTATGAAGGCTCGATTGATTGGTGCCACAAGAGGTCATGCTCTTCTAAAGAAAAAGAGTGATGCATTGACTGTGCAGTTTCGAGCAATTCTGAAGAAAATTGTGACGACTAAGGAGTCTATGGGTGATATAATGAAGACCTCATCTTTTGCTTTGACTGAAGTGAAGTATGTTGCTGGGGATATAATGAAGACCTCATCTTAAGATTCACGAATTGACACTTATGATTCATGAATTGTTGATATGATTCGTGAATTGCTATACTATGATTCATGATTTGTTGTACTGTGTTTCATGTGAAATAAACTCATGTGACACGATTTGATCTGAAACAATTCATGTTTTGCTACTATATTAATTATTGAATCGTGTCCTATCAAATCGTGATCCATGTTATGTAGCGGCGAGCCGTGGATATTGTAAAAGACTATTTAAATACTTGAAATTGGTATGATTCATAGTTTGCTATTGTATGATTCTAGAATCATATCCTATCAAATCGTGAATCATGCCAGAATGTATGAGTAGTCTGAATTTAAATTAATTAATTGTATGATTCTATCAAATCGTGATTCATGCTATATAGCAGTGAGTAGTGGATATTGTAAAAGACTATTTAAACACATGAAATTTACATGATATTAATGAGAATATTTTTAAAATATTAATGGGTGGATATTAATGAGTCTGAATTTAAAAAATTGAAAGTCGGTTACTCAATCCCTTAAAATAAGGGATTGTTATTAATGAGATATTTGAAAAATATGTTATGCGTGTATTTCCATTATTGCCCTTTTGTAATTTTTTGTATTAATTAATATTCTTAAATTATAACTGTTGATTGAAATCTAATGGGTGGTTTAGATTTGTTTGCATTTTATAACCAATCTAGCACTTTTTATTTGATCCATTCTCTATTATTATATATTATATATATATATATATATATATATATATATATATATATATATTTTCCGATAGCGGTATAATGGGTACGTATAATTTAGATGAGTATACAATAATTATCTGTTCGACTCATTTAAAGCTCTGGTTGCAACGAACACTTTCACCCAATCTATGACAATGACAAGCATGTCTCTCCGCTCACAAAATTGACTGACTTCACGAACAATGACGCAATCAAGCCCCACATCCGAAGGCAAAATGAAGAAAGAAAACCTACAATATGAGCAATTATGCGTCCTGAACGATTCGAACATGATCATTTTTGATAGTTTGATCAAGAGCATGGCCATATATTTTTCTTTTTAAAATAAAATAAAAAGTTTATTGAAATGTGAAGAGTGGACCGTTATTCCACTAGTGAACAAAAGACGAAATAACACACAATAATGGAGTCTCTCCCTGTCTTCTTCTCTCAATTTGACGTGACGTCACTCAACACCATTTCTCTATAAAAATGTAGACTCAACTCATCCACATCTTCTTCGCCTCTTCCTCATGTCTCCGCACACCGACGACGACTCCGACGCCGAGCGCGGCGGCAACTTCGAAATCGAAAACCAAAACCACAACCACGAAACTGAAACAAACTCAATCGAGAGGCTATTCGAACGGAGCAACAAGCAAGTACCTCCATGGGAACAACAACTCACAATAAGAGCTTTCGTAGTCAGTTTCGTCTTATCTGTGATGTTCAGCATCATCGTTATGAAGCTCAACTTGACTACTGGGATTATTCGTCGCTGAATGTTTCTGCTGGATTGTTAGGGTTCTTTTTTGTAAAGACTTGGACGAAGATGGTTGGAGGAATTGCTAGGCCGTTTACTAGGCAGGAAAACACTGTTATTCAGACTTGTGTTGTTGCTTCTTCTGGCATCGCCTTTAGTGGTATGCACTCCATACTTTTGATTTTTAACTCATTCGTTACAATCAGTTAACTCTTATTGGCGTTTGATTAGATGCGTAGGGATACTACTGAACGTAGTGTTGTATGTTATATATATTTCTATTGATGTTGGCATGTGTTCTTCATGGTGCATGTGACATTTAATAGAGCTGTCTCTTTGTTCAGAAGTAAAGATTTAGATTTGGGTTTTGCCGGTAGAGTTCATATATAGGAGATTGAAGATAATAATAACTGGGTGATGACAATAGGTTGGATGGATTTGAATTGCTAAAAAGTTAGTTGAGATACGGAACTTGATTTGATAGAGGAATATGGGCTGGGAGTATAGGGAAGTAAGATGAGGATATAGAAATTTTGGAATCAATAATGTATCTTTTGATGCTCTCCCCACAAGCATATAAGACAAATGTAGGCTATTTCTCTTTGAATTATTAGTTATTACATTTTGTCAGTAAAGAGATATGGTATGGGTATAAGAATCGTATTCAAATTGAATGTCACTGTAGAATCTGGTAACATGCTCTTAATTGTGAAGTGAATGAGGAAATTTGTCAAGGACCTGAGTGATTAAGTAGCCGTAACAGCCCTTAAGCGGCTTGGAATGCCAACAATTGTTCAAAATGAATGCAAACAAATATTTGGGAAAAATTGTGAACTCAAAGCTAATGTTTTGTTCTTACACCATATGGCCACTGTAGCTATTTTGTTAAGCGAACAAATCATCTGCCTTATAGAAATGTGAAGATTTCTATTATCTGCAGGAGGATTTGGAAGTTACTTGTTCGCTATGAGTGATGTCATGGCTAAAGTGTCTGAAGAGCCAGTAAGCAAGTATGACACAAAAAACCCAGCATTGGGATGGATGATTGGTTTTCTGTTTGTTGTTAGCTTCCTTGGCCTGTTTTCAGTAGTCCCTCTGCGGAAGGTAAACTCTTACATTTTTCAAACTGTAAATATATCTTTATCCTTTTAATTTGTATATAATATTAGCATTATCTTCTTTTTCAGATCATGATTGTTGACTTCAAATTGACATACCCAAGTGGAACTGCAACCGCTTTCCTTATTAACAGCTTTCATACTCCTAAAGGAGCAAAGCTAGCTGTGTAATGCCTCAACCCCAATGCCCATTTACTGACATAAATGCTTTAATTAGGATCTTTTATTGAGTAATCCCTGATTGTTTAATGGTAGTTTCCTGCTTGCAGAAAACAAATCAAAGAACTAGGAAAATTCTTCTCATTCAGCTTCTTGTGGGGTTCTTTCAGTGGTTCTTCACTTCCGGAGAAGGTTGTGGCTTTGTAAACTTTCCTACATTCGGGCTACAAGCCTACCGCCAGAAGTAAGTGGTGAAAACCTTTTTAGGCCTTCTAATGTTGATGCATTACTATTATCTTTATAGAGTGGTACGGATTATAGGAATTGCGATTTGGAACAAATATTTTGGAAAGAAATACAAACATTGCAGTAAATGAAATGGCAAAATATTTGGAAATGATTTGTAGTTGTATAATGCATTATTATGCATATATAGAAAAAGGAAAATAGTTAAAAAGGGAGGGCAATACCAGAAAGAAATACCATTGACGATGTTGCAATGTTGGCACTGAATATATCAGGTTTTACTTCGATTTCTCCGCTACATATGTTGGTGTTGGAATGATATGTCCTTACATGGTAAATGTATCGCTACTGCTGGGAGGGATCCTTTCCTGGGGTCTTGCATGGCCTCTTATTGAGACGAAAAAAAAGGGGACTGGTTCATTTCAGATCAGTCCAGTAATATGCAAGGTCTGCAAGGGTACAAGGTATTTCAGCTAAGGGGATGGACTACTAACGATGAGTTCCTCAAATATGATAAGAGATATTCACTATTTTCTTAACTCATTGTAAAAAATCTTCTTAATGCAGGTATTTATGGGCATTGCTTTGATATTGGGCGATGGTCTGTATAACTTTTTTAAGGCCGTATTGAGTACTCTCAAGCGATTCTTAGATCAACTTCGGAACACGAGTATGTCTGGAACTCTGCCCTCCGATAATTTATTCCCAGTGAGCCCATCTCATTCCTATGATGAGCAACGCCGAACTGAACTTTTTCTTAGAGACCAAATTCCAGTTTGGTTTGCAGTTTGTGGTTATATTTCGATTGCTGTGATCTCGACAATTTCTATGCCATACATCTTCCCACAGCTGGAGTGGTACCATATTATAGTCATTTACATCTTTGCTCCAACTCTGGCATTTTGTAACGCCTATGGTTGCGGTTTGACTGATTGGTCACTGGCATCCACATATGGTAAAATTGCCATATTTGTTATTGGAGCATGGGTAGGTGTGCCAGAAGGTATTATTGCTGGCCTAGCATCATGCGGAGTGATGATGAACATTGTATCGACGGCGTCTGATTTAATGCAGGATTTCAAGACGGGCTATTTGACATTGGCTTCACCTCGGTCAATGTTTGTGAGTCAGATGATAGGAACAGCTATGGGCTGCATAATTTCCCCTTGTGTTTTTTTCCTCTTCTTCACCGCCTTCTCAGATATGGGCAAACCCGGTAGCAAATATCAGGCACCATTCGCTCTAATTTATCGGAACATGGCTAGAATAGGTATAGAGGGGTTCGATAGCCTTCCAAGGAACTGCCTCACTCTTTCTGTTGCTCTATTTGGGGCAGCCATTTCAATCAACTTGATCAGGGATACAATTGGGAAAAGGTGGGCACAATACATTCCTCTTCCCATGGCTATGGCTATCCCTTTCTATATCGGGCCATTTTTTGCTATAGATATGTGTTTAGGAAGCCTAATACTGTTCATATGGGAAAAAACGAACAAGGCGAAAGCAGATACATTTGGCCCGGCAGTTGCTTCGGGTTTGATATGCGGAGACGGTATTTGGACTTTGCCGAGTTCCATCCTTGCCCTGGCAGGGGTGTCGCCACCCATTTGCATGAGGTTTCTGTCAAACGCAGCAAACAAGAGATTTGAGAGGCGTCCTTTTGAGTGAAGATTGTGCTATCAACTCGCTCTTTCCGCTATAAATGTGCCATAAAATTTCCGTTTTACTTTTACTTGTACATGCGTCCTGTAGCAGTATGCCTTCAATGTGTAATATATGTATTTTAAAATGTAGGTTACATTGGGTATGTGAGTTATATACAAGATTATATTATCCAACACGTTTATTCGACCAAAGCACAAGTCTTACTCATGGAGCAACACATTTGTCGACTGAAGCGCAACTAACTGACGGTGGCCAAGGGGTCAATGAGAGACCGTTCAAATTTGACATGAAAACGGATTGGGATCATGTGATTTATTTTCAATCAAAACGGATTTAGCTGTACGGTGTACAATATCCAAACCTCCTAAAATTTAGAGCTCTCAAGGCTTTTTTGACTAGTTTTTTATTACCGGGAGTTTCTCCCAAGGCATGAGATTGATTAGCTATGTCCATTAGTCGTTTATTGAACTCGGTTATGGATTCATCATCAGTCATCTTTAGATTCTCGAATTGGGAGCTTAACGTTAGCAGCCTATTCTCTTTGACCCTATTGGTTCCTTTATAGGTTGTCTGTAGTATGTACCATGCATCTTAGCAGATTCACATTCTGAGATTAGAGAATAAACATCTGGCTCTACTGCTCCAAAGATTGCCGACAGTGCTCGAGCATTAGTTGGGGCAGCCTTTTCTTCATGTGTGGTCCATAGCTGAGAACCTCAACTATACTATTGACATCTATCGAGATCATCTAATAGCGGAAGATTTATCAATGAAACCCTATCTCCCAACATATCGGGCATCAATGTCGATCCAAGCATCACTAGAATGTACGCCCTGACGTACCTCATCAGCGTCTCGTGAGTGGCATCAGGGGGATATGCTGCGTGTGGCTTCTAAACCATGCTCTCTTCGCCATTGTAGATGATTTCGGATCCAAATCAGGGATCTCACCCAACAAACGAACGCATACTCCATGCGAGTATTCAACCCCCAACTCACATCCAGTGACAACCTCTCCATCCAACGGCAAACCGGTGATAAGACCCACATCCTATAAAGTCATTATCATCTCTTCGGCTACAAAATGAAATGTGTGCGTCTCAGGCCACCATCTCTCAACCAAAGCAGAAACCAAAGATCAGTCTAACTCCATGTTTTGAATCTGTGGTCATGAAAAAATTCAACTCTGGCAACAAGAGGAATCAACTGCCAATCCAAATCCCTATCCTCTTATACTTCAACTCTAAGTTCATGTGCGCCTGCGTATGGAAATCATAAAATACGTTAAATATATTAATTAATTTTTACATATAAATTAAATAAATGAAAAGTAAACTTTAAATTAACGGATTGTAATTTAGTGAATCATTCCACACTTTTTCACTATGGTGAACTGGCTGCTGACTGAGTAAGCTCTTGTCGATCGGTCCGGGCATAACAATATTTCGGGATCCATCATGTACGCCTGATGACCGGATCTCGACGCCTGGTCGTCTCCATATGAACGATGACTTCGAGAAATCATATCTGATATTCAAGTCATATACAAACGTCAATATAAAAATAGAGCAATAAATTATACACGAACATGAACAACCACAAATCACATATATCTTCATATCAATATTCAACCGCAAAATTCGATGAAATACATCAAAATTCAACACAATTAACATCACAATGCGTACAATTACATATTGAGATGATTTAATTAATGAAAATGTCGACGGATTGTACCCGATTACCGGAGCCACCGCAGATGTTTCATGGAGATGAGGAGGAAGAAAGAAGAAACCCTTAAATCTGCGACGTTTGATCCCGCGGTTTGTAACAGCAGGATCCATATTTTCAGATGATCCCGCATATTCAAACAACGTGATCTTTAATAAATTGAAAACGCGGCGTTTTGATGCAAATGTGTCACGCCACATAGGATCAAAATGCCACGTAATTTTTTAAAAAGAGATCCCGCATATTGAAATAGCGGGATCTTAAAAAATGACATTTTTGAAACTCAAATTTTACAAAACCGAAATGACCTAATGAAAGGTAATATTTTTCATAATTTCCCATCTTTTCCACAGCTAATTATAATTTAACATCCCATCTATCATACTATTAAGGCTATTTTGTATAGTGTTACACGTGTTGTATTTACATGCAATTGAGACAAAAATGTACAAAAGAATCACCATAAAAAGGATACTAACCCACCTCAGAAACAAAAGTTACAACTGTGGAATAGACCAACCGTCAACATATGATTAAGTGAGAATATTTCTGCTTTTTTCTAGACATTTATCCCCAAAATATCAAACAAAACCTAACAAATTAGTTGCGTGTCAGGATTTAAGGTGTCACTGGAACAGAAGCAAGAAGAACAACAAAAAAGTAATTCAATAACTTATAGAGAAAAGTACAAAACTGATGTTTTAAATTATTTTTCCAATATAATGAACTATCAATTTTTATAAAAGAATTATTGAACTACCACTTATTTAAAATGTAAATATTTTACCTTGAAAATATATTGCGAATTGGACATATATATTAGTTCTACACTTTTTTCTGAAAACTTGATAGATAGTTCAAACTCTAATTGGAATGAATTGTCGTTCTACGCTTTTTGCAATTATGATTATAATTTATATATGAAACCTTTTTAAAGAAATGATCAGAATTGCGAAAATAATAAGGGCATTCAGACCCTACATATTCTATTTTAAAAAAATGTTTGTTCACTTTCTATTTTGGGTGTCCCCTTAAAGTTTGTCTATCTTTCTTTATTCTCCACCACATATTCTATTTTTCACTCATATACTTATTAATCATTAAAGTTCAACGACAGGTATTATACCTTTTTCTATTATTAATTGTCGTATATTTTGTGCTTTGGACAAATAAAAGGTGACGGAAGGAGTATTGTTTGTAGTGTTAAAATAGTTTAAATAACCAAAATAACATACATGTAATTTCAACAATCAAATAAATCAACTTTGTTTTTATTACTCACCAATCCCACGATTGAAGACATTATATTTACGTATGATTTGTTGCTAATTTTATTAAATTAATCATGATTTTGTGATATCACTATTTACGATATTAATTATTTGATGATATTATTATGCAATGAAAACTCATTACTTGTCTTCGTTAATGTGTGAAATAAGTTTTATGATAAAATATATATGATTATATTTATATGAAGCTTTCAATTGATTTACATACCCATCAGGGGTTAGCTCAGTTGGTAAGAGCCGGAGCCAAAAGGGCCACCACTGGAGCCAACCCGGGTTCGATTCCTGATGGGGGCAGGACAGGGGTTCCTGCGGGGTTAGGGTAGAGGGAAATAATTTAATTGGCTTTAAAGTTATGTCACTTGTTTAGGGAAAAAGATAAAAGAGGACGCATATTTTTTCGTGAGACATAAGTTTAACCGTTGATTACTAATAATCCAATTTAATTAAAAATCAATTTAATTTCAACTGTCAGATTAATCAAATCAACAATTTAAAAATAAGTTCTTTCGTCTCAAAAAAACATAATATTTCTTATGATCTTGTTATACAAATATTTGTTGACTAGACGAATAAAAAACGTTTGGTAAAATTATTCTTCAGATTTCTATCACATAATCATGAAATGATCAAATAATGTTTATATCCTTAGCATTGAGTATTTCACAAATCTTACAAAAATTAATTCCAATTCCAATCTTTAAATTAATCAAATCTATAAATAGAATAAAATCCTGTACGCCTAATCCCAACCCTACACTAAATTTAACTCTATCTGAAAAAAAGAAAATAAAAAATAAGGGAAAGGCGCGGCACCGTCCAATTTGGATTTAGTGATATGGAGACCCCTTAATGACGTCATATGGACACGTGAACCACCCTTATGGGCAAGGACGGTTCTTACTGTAGGGCTGGAAATGCCTCCTAATTAATATTTCATTTTTATTTTTTCCCAGCAAATTTTAATTTCATTGCTATTAATTTAAACTGAAAAAATTATTTTTAATAAGTTGCTAATTGAGATCGAGATACAAACTAATTACTGTGAAATAATGCCACAGTAGCCAAATTCCCGTCGCAAAACTCAAATGTTGTCGCTGTTTATACATCGTAGCTAAAAACAAACTGCAATCAGCAGCAAAGCCTTCTCAAAAAACATCATAAATTCGACTGCCCTCTTCTTCAAAAAACCTCTTTCTTCTCTATCCTCCAAATCATCATTTTTCAAACCATACAACAGGTACCTGATTTCAATTTCAACCTCAACATTGCCCTTCTTTCAGCTTCTGCAATTTTTCGATTCATTTTGTTTAGTTTGTCTGTTTTCAATTTTTTATGATTCTGGCGGAGTGGCGGTTGTGCTTTACCCCTTATTGTGATTGAGTAGAAAAAAAGTGACCTTTTTCTTCATTTGATGGTGTTTTGTGTCTTTGACACTTTGTTGTACATAAGTAGCTGTTTTTGTGTTGCTTTTTGTTGTTTGTTGCATATTCTTTACTCACAAGCTTCAGTCAACTTTTTTATAATATTTGTTAGTATGTTGTACTAAAGGCTTAGTTTTGATGGAATGCATAGCTTGGAAGGTTTTGGTTTCTTTGCACAATTGGTTTAAGCAACAAATTCTAATTCAGCATGAATATTTACGACCTTTATATAACCCCGGCGTCGCCTCAAGTTTCATGTTTTGTATTTGGTGAATATGTCTCGTGATGGAAAGGAAAAGTTTTTGTCCTACTAAAATTGAAAGGGTCCACTTTTTATTACCTTGTAAAGCTTTGCGTCATGCCTTTTATGTGTTTTCATGGCTTTAACTTGTTCTTATTTTTTCTGATGTTTTTTTGATTATATTTGCAGGTGAAGTTGGTTATTTGACGAGATAGTTGATCTTCTCTTCCGTTCTGTTGATCAAGAGCAAGACTGGTGAATTGGTTAGTTTATTGCATTTATGCATCCAGTTTTTTATTCCATCCTTTGAGAAACATTTTGTATATCTGACGAGAATACTGTACGGTTCGTAGCAACATATGTTAGGCTACGAAGCGTGTTGCTTCTACGATGTAATATAATGTGAATTTGTGCTTCACAGATTCATACATACTCGGTGCTGTAGAGACTTCTGGTTTTACTTGCTTGGCCTGATACAAATTCTTATGAAATGGGATGCTTTGCAT
>QZGG01002231.1:0-42365 GCA_006409495.1 Sedum album
TTGATTTCCCTTCTAGGTTGGTTTGAAGAGCCAGCATAATCCGCATTGTAACAGTTGCAAACTGTGTATTTGATTCTCCGTTTTCGTTCTCCTGGAAAAGCTGTTTCAAGGTTGTCTGGTAGCTGTAAATTTGAAAAAGATTGGAAACTCATTTATATACCAGGTGTATCATCATCAAATTTAAGCAAACAAAAAGACTGCATATTTTATTGGATAGATGATTTTCCAGAGAGCATCGTAATTTGTTTCAAGAAGCACTTGTTATTTATAAATATATAGATGATATTAGAAACTTACTCGAAAAGAAACTTCACATAATTAATCACATAGCTCGTAAGAGGATGGACAGTTCCATCCTGCGCTGCTGTTCTAGTGGCATCTTTTTCTACCGCTTCTTCAAAGTTGCCAAATGTTTCTTGAGCTGCTCTGGCAAGCTGTTTTGTGAGTCCTAATGCAGAGTCTCTAATTCCTTTACACGCTTTCCCGGCAAAAACTATTTCCATCTGCAATGATAGATCGATAGATACACGACATACATAAATAGTTTTATAAGTTAGTATGCTAGACTTTTGAAAGTGAAGATTGGCCATGATTGGCTAGCTGACTTGTACTTTGTTAAGCACCAACTGAATACTGAATCTGAAATCCTTTTATCTAAAGAGGAGTATGGAAATATGTTATATGCTCCAGCCTAACTACTAGATAACATACCTCATCATGAATCTCCCGCATTATCTCATACATGTCCAAAAGTACAAACAACTTTTCAGGTGATCTCTTACTTTTTGCAATTGTATCACCAAAACTAAGTAGCACTGAAACACTACTTTCAGTTACTTCAGCAAAGCATTTATCCCTAAGAGCATCATAGCCTTCGAACATCAGATCACAGACTTTGCGCTCAGCAGCAAATAATAATTTGACCTGTTCGAGAGGAGACTGATTATTTGTACAAGAAAAATGTGTATCAAAACCTTGCAGTGTGCTTGATAGAACTTACTGCAATGCGCATAAAATGAATCCAGTTCCCGATTTTTGCTTCCAAAACCTCCCATGGCATCTTTTGAAAATCATCTCTGCTTAACTTCTCCACACCTAATTTCCGAAGGCTTTCTTCAAGAACTGGGGAGCGTGTTTCCCTGTATGACAAAGAATACTTATGTATTTGATCTATTGTTTCATTCAAAAGAAAATGGTGTTAGTTTTAATTCGTAGCTGGTGGATTTGTTATATCCTCCGATGGGGGAAGCGTAACCATAGCAGGCTTCCGGTTTACAGGAATGAGCAATCTAAAGTATTCAACTGTAGGATGACAAGCCACAGTGATGAAATGCGGCCTAAAGTATTTAACTGTAGGATGCTGAACTATAAAACCCTGTAATGCAGTCATTCCAAATTTATTAGAACTAGTCAGTATTAAACTTCCTATTTTTTCTAGGTTTATAATTAGCTTCAAACCTAGACAATTCAAAACCCCACACTAAGACCAACATTCATAAATGGCACACTAGGCACTCATCTGATATGCTAAAAACATCAGATAAAGTATCACTAAACAGCAATTCTAGTAAATACTGACCTGTATACTTTAAGCAACTGCTGTTTGTGCCCTGCTGCTACCATTTGTTCAGCCAGATCATGCAGCATGGAAGAATTCTTGGTGGGATGAGAGTGGGAGATGTATATACTGCACTTTCAACAGTTCGCTGATGCTCAGCATGATTCTTTTCACAATGTTTCCCGGGTGAGTCTGAAGCTGGTCGTAGAGAGCTCGGAAGACAATCAAAAAGATGTTCAGGTTCCACTGGTTTGCTGAAATTTCACAAAAATAGTAAAGATATTGTTAAAATCTGATGAAAATAGTACAACAAAAACCACATGATGAGCAGCAAATGGATTTATCGCTGTAGCATAGGAATAAGCGGGTATGGAAATATTGAAATCTTTCGTAACGTAATATGGTAATCAGCTAAGATTAGTGATTTTAATATTTATGAAGATCAATATATCTACTACTGTGGATATTTCAATCTATAGAATGGGCTCACAAACCTGTAAGATGACAATAACTGCCTGAACTCATCTTGCAACTTAGACAAAGCTTTAGCAAGCATATTGTTTGCTTGAACCAACACACTATCCATATTCCTAAAATCCTTTTTGCTCTTAAAAAACTGAATAATATTCCTCAATTGGTCAATGGCTTCCAAGTATCCTCCAAGGTCTTCATGCGGCCCTTTAAGTATCCTCATCTCCGTCTGCACACAAACAACAAAATCACTCCAAATCCTAAATATATCAACAGTTAAAACAACTCAGAGGAAAATCCTAAAGCTCATTTTTCTCGATCAATGGAAACCGAAAAGGAATGCTAATCAGGAGAGAATGCAGTAAATACCTGGTGAGAAAGGTCAAACTGGAGAAGTATAACTTCAGCAGCCTTCATCGTCCTATCGATATTCTCATGTGCTTTACGAATAGCGTGAGTCCTTATCTACAAAATCAAAGCAACAGAATCAATCAATGAATCGACTGATCGGAAACTGAAATGCAAATGAGGAAGAAGAGGAGATACTTGAGTAGGACGCATGGCGGAGTCGAGAGCGGAGAGACGGTGATCGAAGGAGCCGAGAATGGAGACCATGTTATTAGTGCTGATTTGACTTTTCTCGAGTGAGTCACGCATGAGGCGTGTTCGCTCCGAGAGGAAATCCACGCTGCTAACCACCATTTTCTGTTTGTTTGTTTCAGCTCCGATTGACGGATTTGATTGAATGAGTCCAACGCTGCAGATGAGAACAAACGACGAGATTCTGCTTTGGAGTTACTTGAAAGGCTCGCAGGCAATACAATTTGGGATTTCAAATAAAATCGGCAAATATGCGATCCATACGGTATCGTTTTGAAGGGTTTACCACCAGGTATTACAGTTTGTTGTATTGTATTCCATCGAAAGAACTTGTTAAGAACCAATGATGGGCTTTTAAGGACGTGTAGGTGGAGTATTCGAATTTTTGATATTTTGAGTAGAAATCAAGTGTTCTAATATTAGACCACCAACATGTTGGCAAACAAATAGGATGATGGGTCAACAAGTCGTGCCATACATCTTTTATTGAGCTACACGACTCTTTAAGCAAAAGCATATAGGAGGGATAAGATATTAATCCACACCGAAGCATGATTCACTAAATCAAATGTCTGAGTATTGACTTGAACAAACATATTTGAAAAAACTAAGTCAAACTGTTTATGTTATAGGTCAGAGATGTGTTGGATAAGAGGTGGTTTGGATTTAAGGTTTTAAGATGCTTCAATCAGTCACTGTTAGCAAAACAGGATTGGAGGTTGTTGGACAACCGTAACTCTTTGGCAGTCGAAGTGTACTAAAAGCAGAATACACCCATGAGGCCATGACATCATGAATTTAGCATCCGAGGTTACACTGTTTAATGCAGTTAGCAATTTTTGTAAGGGGAAAATTCTCAGTTGGCATAAGCGCGAAGATTGCTTATGCCATGCAAAGTTAAGTCATTCCATCTGAATATCTGCAGAAGTCTTTCCTATAAACCGGTTAACATAGTAGTCTGTCATATTTTCATATTACAGCAAACATAGTAGCTTGTCATGTATCCTTATTACAGCAGGGTAGTTCCTAATTATCAAAAGGAACTGATGCGCACAGTAGCCCATGGCTATCCACACTGAACAAACACTTGTTTACTCTTGATGGAGTTCCATGTGATTGAGATGAAAAGCTCCTTCATCGTTCTTGTGCACTTGTACTTTGTACTTCTCTTCATTACTTCCCCTTTTCACATGCAAGAGCATCTCGAACTTTGCCAAGCCTTCATTCACCTGCTGAATGAAAAAAAGAGAAATTATGCATTCACTCAATTTTTCAGTCCCCATAAATAGCACAATCCCAATACAAAGCAACAAACGGAATCTTGCTACCCTTTTCTTCACACATTTATGCACATTTGAGAAACAAAACGGTTTGTTAAACAACAAATGAAGGCATGCCTGTAGCAGATATATGTTCCCTATTTACTGCAAGTTGGTAAATGTATTTACAATTTTACACGCACTCAACAAAAAAGACAGGCTAAACAATTATGCAAGCAAGAAGCCAAGAATTAAGCAAATCAACAGTAACTCACCTCAGCTTTAGCATGAACAATCTCCTGAAGTACATAAGGGGCGAGCGAGTTAGAACGCTGCTGAATGCTCTTGACTGCATGATCTGCAGCAACCTGTACCTCTGGATCATGAGAAGGCACTTCTCTCCATCCACCTGCGGGCTCCCCTGTCAAAACATTTCACACATAAATACAAACTCACATCTCTCCAACAACATCACTTCAAAGCTACACCAACATCATCACAAATCACACTTCAAAAGATGATTTAACTCATAATCAAGATAATTACAAAAGAAGCGTTACCTTTGTGAGCACCAAGATCAGAAGAAGTGAAATGCGGAACATGAACAAACTCCTGCAATTCCTTAAAATTCAGCCAAGGCTTAACCCACACTTTAGCCTCATAAAACTTCTTGCTACCAGCTTCAATCACTTCCAAACTCAAATGATGCATAGTCCCCGCAACCACTTGCTCTCTCGCCTTAACAACCCTAGCCAACTCCAACACCTTGTTCTACAATTACATCAATCAAATCAACACATCAACCACCTTCTCAAATCAATTACAGAAACAGAAACCGTAAAACTCATACCTCTTTCTTGTTATGTTCGTCGACGGCGAAGCGAGCGAGTTCATCGATCTCGATGCTGTTCTCAGCGCCGTGTTTGGAATCGCGAATACCGCCTAAAGTGGCCATTCCGCGGTCGGTGCAGATGTTTGATTTTTGATGAGATGAAGAGTGAAAAGCGAACGCGATGAACGAGAGTAGAATCGCAGCGATCGTAGTTCGCATTTTGGTATCGTGACTTTAGCGTTATTTATTAATGATGGAATAAATGGGGAGTGGGAGCGTCGGTAGATACGTGTCGTCAGTGGCGGAACCAGGACGAAATATTCGCCGGGGCTCAAAAGCTTAGGACGGAGGACAGAATATTCGCCGGGCTCAAATAATTTTTTTAGGGGGGGGCTCAAATAAATTTTTTAACTGGGGCTCTAATAATTTTTTCAGCCGGGGCTCAAATAATTACTTTACCCGGGGCTCCAAATCAAAATTATGATAAATTATACCTGGTAAAAAAAAAAAAAATTTCCTCGCCGGGGCTCCAGCCCCCCTCCGCCCCCCTAGTTCCGCCACTGCGTGTCGTGCGGATGTATCGTGTTGGTCATTTGCTTAGGGTATAAGCTAAGGCCACCGCGTCACGGATTTGATTTACTTTATATGGAAGAAAATTGCAGTTTGGGGACTGTGGGTTTTGATGCTATTTTTGCGTAGTAATGTGTATCCACAACTTCAAGACGTAGACTGCAAAACACATCAATGTAATCGTAATTTCAAATGTGAATATCATACGCTCTATTGAAAATTAAGATAATGATTTGGGATATCATCTCATTTTTAGTAATAACGATTGATACTGATAATCATCATTTCTGAAATGTCCGTTTAATATCTGTTTAAATTAAAAATTATTTAATTCCAATCGCTGGAACAATCAAAATCAATAATTAAAATCATATTCTTTCATTTTACAAAATTTATATGTCCAATCCTAACTTCAAGATAACAATAGAGCAGACGAAGTGAGGTTGGCATAGTGGTTAGGCATTCACTACCTGGGCCAATAAGTCTTGGGTTCGAATCATGGAGTAGGAGTGAAATTCTTAAATCCCTTTTTAAAAAAAATAAAAAAAATAACAATAGAGCTAAAAGAGTAATTGATATACAATGAAATGATTATAATTAGATTATATGATTATAAAAATAAAAATATTATTTTCACAATTAGAATTATTTTATGATTTTTTTCACAACATAATATAAAGTATAATTTTACCTAGCACCATTTTCCAAAACCACCCCTCAATTTAATATGGAAAGCAATGAGGTCAAATTTAAAAATTACTAAAATACCCCATACAGTAAATTACTGCAATTCAAAATTACTTTGTTTAATTTTATCAAAAAAATACTTTGTTTAATTTTATCAAAAAATACTTTTTAATATTTTAATATCAAATAACGTACTTTTAATTGAATGTTTAATAAAATTTACAAAATCAAATCCCATTTTACATAATTATACAACTTTATCGTTTATCCTTTTCTTTTTTTAATCCTCTACCAAACAAAACCTCCTCTTACCCGAAACCTCCTTTTTCTTTTTCTTTATTTTTCTTTTAATTTTTATTACAAAGAAGACTTTTTAGTCGCCGTCGTTCTTCTTTCATCATCTTGTCGTCATCGCCATCGTCATCGCGACTCACCACCACCTTCGACCGGCACGCTTCTTCCGCCCCGGTGCCAACTTTAATCATCAGTGCCTCGAATCTCTCCGGAACTAAAAATAGGTAAGATTAGACCAGACTAGACTTGCTGATCGATTCATTGAGTATATTCTCTTCCATGCTTTCCTCTACGATTTTGATGCTTACTTTATATGTATCGATTACTCGGTTTGTTACTCCAGTTAGCCTTGAACAACTTGCAATCGACTGATCTGATTTGGTTCGCTTTTGCTTCAGGGAACTTATTACAGGAGTTTTATAGGTGGTAATTATTGAGATGAAGATGTGAGGGGAATATAAACTGGTTGAGCTTAAAATTGCATTAGGGCTGGTCGACGCATCGTGCTGGTGCGTACCATTGTGTACTATTAGAGGATAAAGATTTTGAAAGCTAGTCTATAGATCTATTTAAGTAAGCAGATAAAAGTGATTGTTATGGCTGATGCGAGTCCGAGGACCGATATTTCAACTGATACTGATGGTAGAAGTAAGAGGGTAATTCTCTGCTCTTTTATGTGACTGCCTCTAATGTGTGTGAGGTTGCTAGCTTAACTTATAGGTTTAGCGATGCCTTATTTATAAATTCACTGAATTTTCTGCAGTTTGATAGAGATAGAGCTTTAGCACTTGCGGATGCAGTTTCCGATTCTAGTGACCGATCAAAAGATGATAAAGATCCAAAGGTGAAAACAATTAAGTTTGATTTTTTGGTTCAATTCACAATTTTTGCACTTCTTCATTATGTGACTTGAAGATATGTGGTTGAGATGTAGACTCTTCGTAGGCTCGCTCAAAACCGTGAAGCGGCAAGGAAAAGCAGATTGAGAAAGAAAGTAAGGCACTATTTTCGATCCCTATTTTATTATCTGTAATGATTGAAATTCTGAATTAGTCACACAAAATCTGTGAGAAGTGAGATGATTCATTTAATTCCATCTTCAGCTTTATCAATTTTTTGTTCAAAATCTCAAGTTTCTCTTTTGACCCTCATTTCACACCTACAACCCCCTAAATCAGCAAGAAGTTATACATCTTTATGACTAATGTACTTGTAATTTGATGTTTATCTATGTCAAAACTTGTGGTCTTCATTTGTGACACTATGATTTCATTAGATGTAGACTCTTGTAGAGCGGATGTAGTGAGCAAAGTGTCTTAGTTAACTGCTCTGGTGCTCCCTGGTCACATTAACTTTTGTAAAGCACTCATATAGATATTGTGGCCTTAATATGCTACACTATTATGGTAGGCGTATGTCCAACAGCTTGAGAGTAGCCGGCTAAAGCTTACACAACTTGAGCAGGAGCTCCAACGAGCAAGAAAGCAGGTTAAGATAAAAAAATCCTCCTCTCATACTGTAATTATCTGGTTTTGTTTTTTGTTCTAATTCATACGAGTTACTTGTGTTCGATATTCATCACAGTTTATCTGTTTTAAGGGGTTATTGTTTTGCAGGGAGTTTTTATATCAAGCTCAGGAGACCAAGCCCATTCAATTAGCGGAAATGGTATGAATAAAGTTCATTTTTTTAATTTTGAAATCTTGTTGGCAACATTTATCATTCGAGTGGAGATGGCATTTATGTTCTTAGAGAACTAGATAGTAGTTTAGTACTCACAAATGTGATTGTGAATTACTATAATATTCATAGAAAAGATTAATCCACTGATATAAATTCGAAATCAGTCTGGTCTGCATCACAATGTTTCCAAGTTTAGCTTACCTAAGTTTTACATACCATGTTTTGAGGTTAACGACTACACGTGATACGAGCTACTATAGAAATATAACCCCTTATCCAACTCCCCTGCTATGATTTAGCAATGATATGATCGTCATTGAAATTCAAAAGGGTAATATACTCTAGTCTAGTTTCGTCATTAGTTCAGCCTAGACTAACACTACCTAGCTCTGTTGAGCTGATTTTACTATAAGTTTTCCTACTTTGTTCTTTTTTGCTTGCTCTGAAATCGATGCTAGTACCTTTTGTACATATAAATCTTTGTTTGATTGTTAATAGTCATATTTTCACAGTCACACAGTATGTTGCATTTGATTTTAACTCACATATTGTTCTCTTCAGGATAAAGTGATATTATTTGTACTGTTTTACTATATTTGGCCATTTATTCCCGTCCTTGCATTTTAAAGGTGCGGTGTCCTTTGATGTTGAATATGCTCGGTGGTTAGAAGATCAGAACCAGCAAATCAGTGAGCTAAGATTGGCAGTCAATTCTCATGCAAGTGATACAGAACTGCGTATTGTGGTTGATAACATCATGGCACATTATGATGAAATATTTCGGCTGAAATCTAATGCTGCCAAGGTAGATGTTTTCCATCTATTGTCTGGCATGTGGAAGACACCGGCTGAGAGGTGTTTCATGTGGCTTGGTGGCTTCCGGTCTTCCGAGCTTCTGAAGGTACTGCTAAAGATTGCATTGTCATGTTCTTTTAAATGACTGAACTTGAGCCTGCTAGATATATACATTCAGGGAGGCTTTCGTCGAACTTAAAAAGTAACTTTAATTCAGACTGGGTGAATCAAATAGATAATTGTATAAGTTACCAGCAAATTCGTTGGGATTTTTCTAGTAGTAAATTCTTGGGCTGTGTAGATTCACTGGGCCTCATTTTAGAAACTGAAATGAAATAAGCGTTGATGACGCAAACTGTATTTTAGCTGTTGGGGTATGTATTACATATATTAGTGTTTGAAGCCCGCTGTAAGTAAGTTGATGGCGTCTATATTTGCTCAGAAGTGCTAGCATGAATATAAATTTAGTACATTGCAACACTCTACTGAAGAATATTGTGATCTAAAGACGACTTTTCCTGGACTTCCTTTGTTGTAGCTTCTTGTAAGTCAATTGGAGCCCCTCACAGATCAGCAAGTATCGGGCCTCACCAATTTGCAACAATCTTCTCAACAGGCCGAGGATGCTCTGTCTCAAGGAATGGAGGCACTCCAGCAATCCCTTGCAGAAACATTGTCTAGTGGGTCCCTTGCATCTTCTGGTTCATCTGGAAATGTTGCCAACTACATGGGTCAGATGGCCATGGCCATGGGGAAGTTGGGGACACTAGAGGGATTTATTCGTCAGGTACATACAATCTCCATTGGGTTGGGAAAAGTAAACATCATGCATAACATATGTCTGCATTATCTGTGTTTTTGTGAATTTCAGGCTGATAGTCTTCGGCAGCAAACCCTGCAACAAATGCATCGGATATTGACCACCCGTCAGTCAGCTCGTGCACTCTTAACAATCCATGACTACTTCTCTCGACTGCGTGCACTTAGTTCCCTTTGGCTTGCTCGTCCACGCGAGTGACTCCATCTGCATCGGGTCTTTAACCTGTATCTTGTTGGGGTATCCTGTTGAAATGTAAAGTCTGTCTCTTAACCTGATTTGCTCTCTGTGTATGTTTTTACCTCGTATCATTGTGAAAATGTATAATGTATTGAACTTGAAACAACTAAAGCAAAGACTAATTTTCTGGTAATAGACAGTTCACACTTGGAAATGGTGTCATTGCAGTAGTACAAAAACTTTCATATGTTGCGTCATAATTAATATATAATTTCATTTTATTACGTATATATGGTGTTCTAGAAAACAAATTGAAATATAAAGACCGACTCATGTAGATGCATGGCTAGCTCTAAAGCCACGTACCCTACGACGCGACAACTTAATCTTAATTCCAAGTCTTGTGTGGCTGCGCACGTGATTCTAAAACGTAGAAAATCAAACACCAAATCCACATCAAAATCAATTCCCTTCAAAAAAGTTGCAACTAATCATCCAAAGACTAAGAAGACTCGCAATCTGAAACACCAACAGTAGTACAGCACGATCTCTTTAAGTCATTTCCACTCTTCCAAACAGCTTTATTAACTTGTGTAAGTTAATTATTGACATCAAATTAGATACTTCTTACATCATACCGACATACATCATCCTAGCCATGTCATGATTTTTTGATAAATTTAGTACTTCTTCGGTCCATATTATAATGAACGAAGAGATATGAATAGAGTAAAAAAGACGATTTGATTTATAATAAATGATGAAAAAAGTTAAAAAGTAAAATAATAAATGATTAAAGAAAAATTAATACGAAAAGAAAAAAAGAATATTCATTTACGAAAATATAAAATATATTTTGGGACATATAAAATGAAAACATAAACTATACTTAATAGGGAATAGAGGAATACAACTTTGAATTGACAAAGATCTACAAACACCATGTGTTTGGACTTTGTGGGAAGAAGGAAAAAATATATGATCAGTGGGTACGATATTTCTCTTGATTTTAACTCATATCATAATTTCTTGGTACCCTCGTTTGGATATTATTATAACTTACTTGTTGAAAAAGGAACTAAACATTTGTGACACATTTGGGTCTATTTCTTTCCACTGATGCTTCCCAGAAACAACATCATGCGTAATTTAACATTTCTGGATTATATTAAAAAATAAATTTAAAGATGAATGCAAATTTGCAATAAGTTGTCTATGTTGCTTGCTCAACACATTCCAACCGTACACACGCATTCATGTATAAATAGAGGTTGTATTATGTGGAACCTTTCTTTTCATGGATCCATGAATCCCCCTTTGCAACCGTTGATTACATTTTCTGTTTGCATTTTGGACGCACCAGATTGTGCCATTAATGCGCTGACACAATCTGGTACGTCCAAAATGCAAACAGAAAATGCAATCAACGGCTGCAAAGGGGATCCATGGATCCATAAAAAAGGGGTTCCGCATGATACAAACTCTATATAAATATCTGATGGAATTGTCCTATAAAATACCAACCCTCGGACAGCAAATCTTTCTTCAAAGTACAACAGCTTGACATTCATTCTCACAACAAAAACATAAGTGTGCAAGTGAAACATGAATAGTATTACCAAGAGGAGATCAGGCAGCAGCAAAAATAAGAAGAAGAACTCGGCCGATTTGAAGGTTGTGTACATATCTAGTCCAATGAAAGTAAAAACATGCGCGTCGAATTTTCGATCCACGGTCCAGCAGCTAACGGGACGAGACTCCGACTTAGCTGATCGGATGATGGACGAATATGCCAACAACAATGTTAATATAACTAATGAAGTATTTACTTTCGATACTGAAAATGGCGGTTACCCAAGAAGAAAAGTAGAAATTCCGGAGACTACGGGTAGTAATGGTTCTTATGAATCGCCTACAAGTTCTGCGTCAATGCCTTTTGAGGATTCTGCTGGATTAATGTTGTCTGATGTTGGTGTTGGTGAGGGAATGGATGAGGGTTTCTCGTTTGACGACATATTTGGAGCTGCAGGTTTTCTTCTAGAGTGTCCTCTGGATGAAGCTAGCCAGTTCTGGCAATGAATTTCATTTATGTTTGTATAGGTGTTTTGTTTGATTCTTTTGTTTTTGTCTGTGTTTGCCTTATAATGTTAATCATATGTTACTTATTAAATTTGTTGTTCATAATCAATTAAATTATTCCTTCTATCCTATTTCACTAAATTTTTATCGTGACGCATCAGAAATCGAACTCGGATTGACGCCAACAATATCACTTTTGCCGCTGATGGGTTCAGATAATTCAACTGAAAATGCACAATCGGCCGTGAATCGCCAAGGAACTCAAAGATGCAGATTACATTGTGTCAAATCCTTTAATTTAGTTTATTTTTCTTAAAAAACAAATAATATTCAATAAACCCCAGTGAGAGGAGAGCTGCGGTCTTAAACAATAAACCCTGCCGAGGAGTTCCGCAACCTAATCCGAAATCGGCGAACCAATTCAATCCATCGATTCAATCTTCGCTTCTACCGCACGTTTCTTCTCCTCCATCTCCTTATCCATTCTTCTTCTTCTCCTTACCCAAGAGAGCTCATATGTTTTATTTTAGTTGTTAATGCAACGTTTTGAACTTTGCAATTTTGTGTGTTTGCAATTTTGGCAGAAGAAGATGTCTGCTAAGGAGGTTGAAGAGCTTGTAAGAGGAGAACGAAATGTGCCGCTTGTTGTCGATATTTATGCGACATTGTGTGGGGCTTGTATTCTAATGGCTCAAGAACTTGAAATGGTATTATCATCTGTTAGTATTTAATAACCGTTTTTGAATTGTTGTAGAGAATGAGAATCTTTAACAATAAAGTAGAACTGATTGTGAGTTCTACAGCTTGCTGTGGCGTATGAGAGACATGCGATGATTGGCGAGGATGATACAGACGATGAGTATGAATTTGCACAGGATATGATTGTGCAGGTAATCGTCCAAGTTCCGTTATTTTCTTTTTTTCTTCATTATCTCAACCAAAAACTTGAAAACTATCGTATCTGATGAATTATTATTAGGATGATATTATTTGTATGGATTATGGACTATATGTTCATATAGATCTTTTCATAGGTGTTTCTGAAGTTTCTTATCAATTCAGCAATCTTTAATATGCATTCAGCCTTGTATTTTAGTATGAATTGATGTGCAGCTATGGTATGTTCCTCCTAATGGCAATCGGCAACTGCAACTAATTATAACTGTTTGAAACTAACAATTATATTGAGTGATATAAATTATGATATTAAGACCTGCAGAACATGATGAGCTTCCATACAGATCAGTCAAAACATATACTCAATATACAAAATCATATTATGCAATAAATGTCAATAAAGTCTGACCCAAGCTTAAGGATTATTAGTATATCTGCTAGCTACAAATTATTAGATGCCTGAGCAATTTTGATGTGTATTTATTTGTATAATGTCTCATAAACTGATGAAGTTTAATGTTGAATTCTAATAAAATGTCAAATACGAAGCAAAAAACATATAATATAAAGAGACAGCGAGATTAAAGTAAAAAAACAAGAAACAAGGCTGTCTGATGTTTAGTCTGCCATCCCTCCAAATGTTTGGATTCTTAGAAGTTTCAGGAGGTCTTTACGGAATCAGTTAATTAGTTGCAATACTCTCTCTTGCCTTTGTCTCAACTATCTCTGTCCAACGACAATTAATGATATCTGATTACTAGTAATGAAATGAAGAGAGGAGGATGTTGTTTTTGTTGTTATTAGCAGGGAAAGGAGGATGAGCAAAGAACAACAAACAGGCGGCATTGTCAAGGCCTGGGAAGCCACCATAAAGCGATCGCAAGCAGCTGCTAAGAAAAGAACCGCCAGCATTTTCGGAACCTTGGCAGTATCTCCTCAGCCTGATCAATTAGGTGACAACCCCGACTATACACCGGGTCCTGGTGATGTTTATATTGCTGAAAAGCTCCTTTCAAATGGAGACTATTATACTGGTCATTGGGTCGATAATCTCCCCAATGGCCACGGAAAGTATCTCTGGCTCGATGGCTGCATGTACGAAGGCGAATGGTATCGAGGTATTATTAAAATGCTCACACAATGGTAATTATTGGATTATGTTTTGGTCAAAATAATGTGAAAATTACAGGTAAGGCAATGGGTAAAGGAAAATTCAGTTGGCCGTCAGGTGCGACCTACGAAGGCGAATTCAAGAGTGGATACATGGATGGAAAGGGGACTTACATTAGCTCCACAGGAGACACTTATAGAGGATCATGGGTCATGAATTTGAAACATGGGCATGGGACTAAAAATCACTCAAATGGAGATTACTTTGACGGAGATTGGAGTCGTGGGCTACAGGATGGGCAAGGTCGATACCAATGGAAGAACGGGAATAAGTATATTGGACAATGGAAGAATGGTAAGATCCATGGTAACGGCACCTTGATTTGGAGTAATGGAAATAGGTACGATGGGTTTTGGGAAGATGGAGTGCCCAAGGGAAATGGAACTTTTAGATGGGCTGATGGAAGTTTTTATGTGGGTGTTTGGAGTAAAGACGGAAAAGATCAAAGTGGGACTTATTATCCTCCGCCAGGGTGCGCCTCATCAACTAGTAATTTTGAATGGGATCCTCAAGAAATGTATGACGTTGACTTGAACGAATGTGAAGTGATGCCTGATGAGATGGTTCTGTCTTTCCATCCAAAAAACTGCAAGATTGCGGAGGATTCGAAGGTGAGTACTTGCAAAAGCCCGTTATCTTGAAGTCCACAAGAGGAAGCAGTCATAATGGACAGCGAAGATCATCCGTTGATGGGAGCGTGAATGGGAATCAAAGTCCTTTTAGTTATGCATCAGGTAATCGTAGTTGGACTTCTGATAGTGAGGCTGGTTGTGAAACATTCGATGGGTATGTAAGAGAAGGGGATGAAACTATGGGAAGTCCATATCGGTTATTTGATGATCATGACTCAAGAGGTACTCCGTTGCATCCATCTCAGACACCACCGGTTAAAAGACAAGGAGACACTATTTCAAAAGGGCATAAGAACTATGAGCTCATGCTGAATTTGCAGCTCGGCATAAGGTGGTAGCAGTTAAACTTTACGAACATGAATATTATCATCATATTTTTTTCTCATCAAATTAATCTGATATTTGTGCCATTGTGCAGACATTCTGTTGGCAGAGCTCCACCTCCAAACTCCCTTGAGCTTAAAATGTCTGCATTTGATCCCAAAGAAAAAGTATGGACTAAATTCCCACCCGAAGGTTCGAAACATACCCCACCTCACCAGTCGTCCGAGTTTAGGTGGAAAGATTATTGCCCATTGGTTTTCAGGCAAGTTCTTTTATGTTTCGTTCAATATATTCCTTAGTCTTTTGAAATTACATACCTTGTAGTATTAAATTGCTAACGGCTATGCCTTTCCAGGACACTTAGAAAATTATTTAAGGTTGATCCAGCTGACTACATGCTCTCCATTTGCGGAGATGATGCCCTTCGGGAACTATCATCTCCTGGTAAAAGTGGAAGTTTCTTTTATTTGACAAATGATGATAAGTACATGATCAAGACCATCAAAAAAGCCGAAGTGAAGGTACATATATTTAATTCAGTTAGCTTGAATATTGAAATGGAAAGGAGGTTCTAAAATATATACCACAGGTACTTTTGAGAATGCTGCCCGCTTATTACAATCATGTCCGTAGCTATGAGAACACATTGGTAACCAGATTTTTTGGCCTTCATTGTGTAAAATTAGCTGGGAGTGCTCAGAAGAAGGTGGAAACATATTAGACCTTTTGCTTTAATTCAAAAAAATCGGTATTCTCCCTGAAGTTTGAATTTTATTGAATGATCCAGGTGAGATTTGTAATAATGGGTAATCTATTCTGCACTTCCTACACCATTCACAGACGCTTTGATCTAAAAGGCTCCTCTCTTGGGCGCATGACTGATAAACCTGAGTCTGAAATCGATCCCACAACTACCCTTAAAGACCTTGATCTCAATTATCTATTCAGATTACAAAAAAGTTGGTTCCAAGAATTTTGTAGGTAAATATTTCGTCATATCTTAGTATACTATTTCTTTTATCTTTGAGTCAACTTTTGGCGTTGCAATATAGATTTACAGAGTAATATACTGTTACGCAGGCAAGTTGACAGGGATTGTGACTTACTAGAGCAAGAGAGGATAATGGATTATAGCCTTCTGGTGGGGGTTCATTTCGTGGATTACTCTTTTAATACTGGAACAGACAGCGTCCGGACTCCCACAGGTGTTCCTAGTTTCTCTAAAGCTCATTAGTGTAAATTTTGTACAGCATTTGGATGTATATTTGACTAATTGAATAAATGCAACATTTGCCTTCAGGAATGGCAACTCCAAATGGAGTAGCAACACCTCGATTATCAAGAGAAGACGTGGACTTGCACATGGACCCTATCAGGTTACTGAAACATATTTTCTCAATTTTACTACAGTTATTTTACAAAGAACATAAATGCAATCTTGATTGGATAGGTTGCCAGTGGACGTGAGACTTGGCATTAGCATGGCTGCAAGGGTTGAGAGAACCGAAAGGAAGTACGAAGGCGGTGAGCCTCAGCTTGTTGGAGAACCAACAGGCGAATACCGTGATGTAATTTTGTTCTTTGGGATCATAGACATTTTACAAGATTATGATATCAGCAAGAAGCTGGAGCATGCATATAAGTCTATGCAGTATGATCCAACTTCTATATCAGCTGTAGAGCCAAGGCTTTACTCCAAGCGCTTTCGGGACTTTATTTTCAAAGTGTTCGCGGAAGACGAAGAGTATGCATAACCTCAGGGCTTGTAAATGCAATATTGACAAGGAACAAGGACTGACTCTTTGTGATTCACCTTGACAAATTCAAAAGTAGCGGCCTATTGGTTTATGATATTGCTCATTAACCTCTTCATTAGTTTTACGAAAGAGGAACGTATGTAAAGGTTATATGCAAAACGTTTTGAATTTTCTTAATGAAAATTTTTTTAAACAAGTTTGGGTCGATTCAATAGCGTCCTGAGCGCATTATGACTCTGAAATTAATATTCATTCGGTACTTATTGGCCTTAGAGTTTTCAAGGTTTTAGTAAAGTAAGAAAGCAACCATGATTTATAAGATGTGTTAACTTGCAGCGTCTCAATTCACATACACAATCACATTCACATTCACATTTAGTTAGCCACTACAGTTTCAAAAGTATACATCTAATCCAATTTAAGACAGTCTTTACAATGCCCTGTTGTAGATCAACTTATTTCCACCTAGCAAAGGGCGCATGCTCGGCAAAAGATTGCATTTTCACTTTGCTGAAGATAAGCCAGTTACCTGATCAAGATTTCAAAGACAGTCATTAATGGCCTATATCCATAATATACCAAGGCAATACAAAACAAATAAAAAAGATTCAAGCGCGTCAAACACCAAAGTCTTAGAAACACCGACCAGAGTTGTAATGTAGGAAAAAAATTCCTTATGTAAACTCAACAAAGTATATTCTGATTTTCAAATCATTAGATGACACCAAATATAAAGGGAAGTGTCAAGGCAATAAATTGAACGTGGGAACAATGAACTTTAGGCAAGGTAACTAACTGCACAGAATTCAGCAATTTGTGTTCTAAACTTGAAATGATTGTTTGGCAGTGAATACGTTTAAGCTTCATCATTGCGCTCTATAAGGGTTAGCAAATCAGAGAGAACCAACATAGACCTGCACTTAGCTTACCACGCATCTGCAACTGATTGTATTTACAAACACTACTTGGTTTCTATATTATCGTCAATTAAAGATTGAGGTTCTTCTGGAGTAATCCCTACTATACACAAATATAAATCATTCAGTCAGCAACAAAGCCTACGTAAGGTACAGTTTAAAGGAATATTGACTTGTGAAAGGTATTCTTTCTAGTTAAAAGGATACACATATTTTGCAGTCGTGGCTTAATATATTATTATCACATAGCAATATCATAACAAGGAATTAAGCAGTAAGCACATAAACATATGAAACATTGTTATTTGAGTAGCAAGCAGATGTTACCTTGGACTAAAACATCACCAAGGAGCAAATTGGTTCCTCAAGAAGAGACATAATGAGATATCCTAGCAGCCATATTTGTGACCTGGGACTGCATGTGGACAGCCCTAACCTTAGCAGCAGTAGCTCGATGGAAGAACTGTTCCCGAGAGAGAGATCTCACAGTTCTCAAATACTGATCAAACGGTATCATTCCATCTTGAGCTGCCTTATCCAGCGAATAAATAGTATCCTCAATCGCCAAATCCAACGACGTAACCTCAATCATCTGCTTCGAAAGCGCATCACAAGGCTGAAACACATCATCAGCCTCCACACCACTCAGCTTCCCAACCTTATCAACATTCTCATTCAACCACGCCTCCAAAATATCCCCATTCATCACAACCACCTGCAGCTTATTCTCCAACGCCTCCTTCTCACGCATCATATCCCTAACTCCACTAACCAACTCCTGCTCTCTCCTCCTCAAAACACCCTGCGCATTAAACATCCCTTCCATCTCTGCTTCCCTCTCACTCGTCAACACTGCCACATCCTTATGCACCATACTCACAATCTTATTAACCGCATTCCGCCTAAACACTTCCGCCTGATCCTCCACAGGCGGCGTAAAATTCCTAACAGGATCCTCCACACGCGGAAAATTCCTAACCGGATGAACAACCTCATTTCTAACCGCATGCTGCGGCTGCGAATAAAGCGGCGGATCCCTAGCAAACGCATCACTCAAACATCTAACAAGATCAGTCAAATTAGAGCTAGGATAAATCCAATTATGCAAATAAGGAATCGAAACCAAACCACTTGGATTCACAAACGGATGAGGTCTTTTGATAATCATCTCACGAGTAGGATTAACATAAACGGAAGGTGGATGACGTGGATAGGAATCAGTCAACCAGATGACGACGGGGATGTTGTAAGTAACAGATTGGAAAAGCATAGGAACGGTACCTTCAGCTTGAAGGAGATTAACAGTGCGTCCATCGTTGTGTGAGAATGTAGCGGTTTGAGGACGGAGTGAAGGGAAGGATTGGATTAAGGAGAGAAGGTGTTGACGGATTAGCCATTTAGCGTCTTCGGTGTAAGGGAGTGCGGAAGGGCCGCGTTGGGAGAGGACGCTGTTTAGGAATTGTTGGGTCGCTTGGGGATTCATTGAGATTTGTTGATTTTTTCGGGAAAGGGAGGGTTCGGGGGAGGAGAGGTCGGTAGCGTCGATCTGTGATTTTGTTTGCTTAATACGGAAGTAAGTAATGACACGGCGAGATGAATTGGTTTACTCATTGTTATAGGAGTAATTAATTATTTTGTGCACAAAAATATGTATTTTATAATTATCTTTTTTTTTTTTTGATAGCGGTTACAATTGGTACAATTCGTCTAAGATCTCATACATGAGAATCCTATTCTAATCACTAGTAGCACAGGTCACAACGGACACCTTCACCTAATCATTGACAAGCATGTTTAGCCAATCAAGCGCGCATGTCTCTCCGCTCTGCTTACACTACCACTTTCATGAACACCGACGCGAACAAGCCCCACGTCCAAAGGCAAGCAAGGAAGAAAGCCTCCTGCAAAACACACATAACCTCCTCGCTCGCGCGGGAGGAAAGAAAGACCTCCTCGCACGTGGCGGGAGGAATGAAGCCCCAGAAAAAATCTGAGGTAAATTGGTGAGACCAGGGTTCGAACCCTGGCCCTGAAATTCCTTTGTCAAGTCCCTCTTCTATTAAATAGTAATGATTTTATAATATAATAGAGAAAGATCAAGAAAGATGAATAATTATTTGTAATACAATTTTAATTAATGATTTTTAATAATCTAACGATTAAGATTGAATTTGAAACTCATAATAACTCGTATTTTGCAAATCTGACTGCTAAAATATAAAAAAATCAATTTTAATCAACAGTTACATTAACAAAATCAATAATCAAATTTAACTACAATTATATACATAAATGAAATTTGCTTTTTTATAACTTATTCCTCAATCGTTAATAGTTAAATAAATGGAAAAGTAAAGAAAGCTGACACGAAACTGAGGTTGGATCCACAAAATACTTCTATCCTAACAAGATTTTAGCAGCGTTTCTGGGTCACTAGTTTTCATCATTCTCCAGAGCCAGCCAAGGAAGCAATTTGAAAATTTCAAGTGTCAGAATGAGGATGGCTTCTGCATCACCATGTACTTTCATGCCTTTTTCCAACTCCACAGCCACACCCACTTCCCCGAGTTTCTACTTCAAGATTTCAAGAACTTCATTCAGAGTCCGAGCCCCGGCCGCTACTCAAGATGACGCTGAGTGCAACACCGAGGAATGCGCTCCGGATAAAGAGGTAATACTAATAATTTTCTATATGATTTGTGTGATAAAAATGAGTTTGTATGTTTAGGTTTTTACCTCATTTTGTGGATTTTGTTGTGTCATAGGTTGGCAAAGTGAGTATGGAATGGTTAGCAGGTGAGAAGACCAAAGTTGTCGGGACATTTCCTCCGAGGAAACCTCGTGGTTGGACTGGATATATCGAAAAAGATACCGCTGGCCAAACAAACATTTACTCTGTCGAGGTTTTGTTATTTGTCTTCAGTCATGGAATGTATGCATTTCTTCAAATGACAAGAACTCAACCTGTTTGCTGTTTTGTAGCCGGTTGTTTACGTTGCGGAGAGTGCCATCAGCTCAGGATCAGCTGGCACTTCGTCTAGTGGAGCGGAAAATACAGCAGCCATAGCTGCCTTCCTCGGCCTCATTTCTGTTGCAGCTGCCTCCTCCATAATCCTTCAACTTGGCAAGACTCCTGTTACAGTCCAAACCCCGGAGTACAACGGCCCCTCTCTGAACTACTATATAAACAAATTCAAGTCAGAAGAGACCATTCCTGCCTCTCCTGCTGCACCCTCGCTAGTCGAATCCTCCTCTACTCAAGTGCAACAAGAAACCCCTCCGAAGAGATTGCAGCACTGGAGTCTATACCTGAAGCTGAGGCTCCAAGCTCTGAATAATTCTTTCTTGATAATTGATTCTCATCAGGATATTCTTCCCTGAGTATCTAACAATATGTATTCGCTACCTGCGAAAATAGTACAAGAGTTCATTCATTGGAATTAGGGGTGCAATATGAACCCTAAACAAGGTACAACCAGCTCCAGAATCCCCAGACCTCAGGTATTATGTTATGATTTGGTTCTATACAAATACTATATATTTTGCAGTCTCTCAACTTATTCCTGTATTTTACTGAAATAACTGTCTGTTTGAATTTCTATTTAAAAGCCGACCGATCAGATGTTTTCTGTACTGATTGTCACAAGGGGAAAATAATAACTAAGATTTTTTCACTTGGGAATATGAATATCAAAATCTGTTGCCTCTATTGTGCAACTTCGAGGGGTTCGATGTCTTCTAGTTCAGTTTCGGCAGCCGATATAAGGGAGCATGATTGTATTTTGCTATTATGGTCCAACCTCATCAAGATGACGCCTCTGCAGGATGATTTTATGAAAATAAATATAAGCAAGTCCACATACTAACATTGAAACATGGCTATTAATCTTAATTATAACAGAAGATTACATCAAGAAATACCTGGCAAAACGTGACTGTACAGAAATATCTCGGACCTTGATTCTGTTAACTGTACCACTCTGACTTACAAGAACTAGTTGTTCATCACTTTCACCATCCTCTGCATCCAAAGATTCAGAAAGCAGAGATGTGAGCATAAATTATGTTAATCAAATATTTGTCGGTTAGCAACAATCCCTTTTCTGACCTGCTCTTAGAAAACCAACCACAAAAAAAGCTGCCAACCGATCTTCACCAGAAGAAAACTGTATCAAAACAAAAATAAACCGCATTATACGAGAGTCATGGCTTTAAATTGTAACTAAGAACTAGTAGAATTCAAGTTTACCTTGTATGCATTTAGCCCAACTCTGTTCAAGCGTGAAAGACGGAAACTGCTTAGAGGAACCCGCTTACCATGACCGCTTTCTGACACGAACAGCAACCATGGTCCTTTACTTCCCTTGGCACTGTGGAAAATTATGAAGTTATCAATATGCAACAGAATACTCCATAAATAAATATTATACAATTCTCGACATAAATGATCAGTTAAGCCTCCATGTAGAATAATGTCCTTTCTATTCATCTTTCCCATTAATGTATAATAGATCATGGAATCCACAGGGTGAATCCACATCATGAGGCATCACTGTCTGCCACTTAATACTCTAAACATATCATAACATACAGGGAAACTTACTGGGTATTGCGCTGATCTGACATTGCTTCCAATTCTTTGCGCATAGACGCTGGTATTATGTCCACACTGGCCATCTTATCGCCTTCTTTTAGTCTCATGGCAATTGATCCTCTTGTATTTCTCCCAAGCGCTCGAATCTGAACAAGGAAATCAAGTGATATTCAGGAAAAAAATCCAACACACATTAGTGCTTTGCATTAATTTGAAAGCACAAGTGACCAAGTAACGAAGCTAGAGTTCAACAACTAACAATTAATATTGAGGGAAGTGGAATCTGATGACAGTCCCACATAGTTTTCACAAGCTTAATTTGTAATAATTACAGGATAAAAAAAAGTTAGCACTATAAATGTTTAATGTATACCATTTCACAGGAACTAAGAATGACATTTCCATTTTGAGAGCCCATTGCCACTAAATCATCATTTACACAACAACGAACCCATTTCAGCTCATCACCAGGAACCTGTTGATGTTTTTATGAGATGCTCAAATTTCAAGCTTTCATAAATCATAATGAACTAAGAAAAGATGGTAGTAAAGAAAACAAACCAATTGGATGGCAATGATCCCTGATGCCCTGATTGATGCGAAGGAACTTAGGGATACTTTCTTGACATACCCATTGACAGTCAGCATAAGTAAATACTGGTCTTCTGTGAACTCACTCACAGGAATGACAGATGTTATTCGCTCGCCATCGGACAATGACAATATCTGACTCCAGCATTGACAGCATTGAAAATTAAGCTAAATTTAACAAACAGGCAGTCAAAGGATAAGCATCAAGGGAATAACCTGGATAAGTGGTGTGCCGGCAGCAGTCCTTGTGCATTCTGGGATCTTGTATGCACGGGCTGAGTATACTATTCCTCTATCGCTGCATAATCAACCACACATTTTATTAGCCACATACATCGTATGCCATGCGACTTTAATGAAGGATAATATGTTCTCAACAAACCACAACAGCTAAGGAGAACCATCAGAAAGAAGTGTCAAAATAATGCAGTCTAAAACTGCCTATTAATGAAAATATTCCACTATTCAAATCCAAAATGCAGTGACACGTGACCTTAGAAAATACAGGTACTTTTAACTTCTAAAATCCAAATACGCATCTAAGTGGTGTACAATAAATACCTGAAATAAAGTACACGGTCATGCGTTCGACATACAATGAAGTCAGATAATGCATCATTGACTCTCAATTTCCCTACTGATTTGCCAATTGTTCCACGATTCTGTAGATTGAATGTACTGGGCTGCATTCTCTTAACATACCCCTTTTCACTAATGGCCTGAAACCAAATTGGATGATTCAACATGATCATATAAAAATGGATGGACCGGTTTCCCTTAAAAAACTAGAAGAAAAAGGTCATGAGCGTACAAGTAGAATTTCCTCATTAGGAATAACATCCATTTCATCAAGCTGACCACAATCTGTGTCCTCTATCATCGAACGTCTCGGTGTGAATGAATCGGTCTCTCAGTTCAATTGCTTCTTGCTTGATGACCTAAATGATCAAAATGTAAATTGATTTGAGTTCAATATAAGTATCGAGCCGTAGTCTAATCAAGAGGCAATTGGAAGGAAAAAATGGGCAGGAGTACCTGGATGGATATGCTAGAAACAATCAATACATGAAAAATACCTATTTATAAAAATTCACTTACCTGCAAAATTTCTTTTCTGCTTGATAATAGCTCTTCTAATCTGGAAATTTGATCCACCAAGGATTTCATTTCATCCACAAATTTCTTTCTCTGAGGACACCAGGTTAGATCATCAGTCATCACTACTCTACCACTCTAAGCAAGTCTAACAACGTTGATGAAAGTTTTGTATGCATTTATACCTCAAGCATGTTAAGTTTTCTTAAGTGTATATCCAGGATAGCTTCTGCTTGTTTTTCAGACAATCTGAACTCTGCATTAATATATCAAGAAAGGGGAGTAAGATTATCATGAGCACTTGTTTGTCAATTTGTTGATTAAATTATAAAAAAGCGGTCACATAGCATTCTGAAACCAAAAACAAGGAATGGAAAGCTACCAGTTCTCAATCTACTAGATGCAACTGAATTGCTCGACGCCTCCCTGATAGTGTGTATCACCCCGTCCAAATTATCAAGCCCAATTAAAATCCCCTGGTGATTACAAAGCAGAGGTCTTATTTTCAGGTATAGACGCCAATATATGTGACTAAAAGATATATAATCCCACTGATGTGTTATATGTAAAAATGAGTATGAGTTTAACAAAATTTGCAGATAGTGAAGCATGCACCTCGATAATGTGCCTTCGATCTTGGGCTTTTGAAAGATTGAATTTCGCACGCCTTTCAATCACCGAGCATCTGAAATCTATGAATGCCTGTAACAAACAGTGAATCAGATGGGAGACAGATAAGATTATATGAAGTACTTTTTATCTAAGTAATATGAAAAGGTATAATATTATATTAAAATCAGAATCATGGACTGATAAAGAATGTTGCAATTAATCCTCAAAATAGCATTATGTGTACAATGCACAAATCGTGTGTACCTGTAATAGTTCCTTCAAACCCATCAGTTTTGGCTGTCCTTCATGTATACTGCGTGCGTACAAACAGAGGTAGTTAGCTTTACATAAAAGTGCTTAACTAAACAAAAATAGTTACTCAAGTAGACATCTATATAATTTAAACCAAGTCCAAAAGTTGGTTAAATGTTTAATATATCATTTAAAAACCCTCATAAAGGATAGGTTTTCACTGAAATCCCGTACTTTTAAACTAACAGTATAAAAATTCAAAATGTATTGACAAGAAAAACTGGAACTCACCCAACCATATTACAGCTAAAACTGCTCTGAAGGGCGGTCATACGGTAGAGATTATTCAAGACAATGGCTGAATCTGATCCTCTTTTAACCTAAATTATTTAAATAAACTTGTACGAATCAGGAACTCACTAAATTTGGACAAGATAAGAAACGAAATACAATCAGCAAACTTATAAGTTTGATACCTCAATGACAACCCTCATTCCTGTGCGGTCACTTTCATCACGAATATCACTTATTCCATCAAGTGTCTACAGTAAAGAAAATAGTCAAGAGAATTAGAGTAAACAGTATTACTGAGTCTACAAAGTGAAAATAGAATGGAAAGATAAACACTTTTGATAAGGTTTTTTTCTTTCAAAATTAAACGACATAAAATGCCAAAAAACAAGATGTCTGAATTCATTAAGATAACCTTGCTTTCCACTAGCTCGGCAATCTTTTCTACAAGAGTAGCTTTGTTGGTCTGATAAGGGATCTGTTGAACGAAAGTTGGAAATGAAAGGGGAACACTTAACTCGACTGAAGAGGGAAAGTTGCAATGTTAAAATTAAACAGTTAGATAATGACCTCTTTAATAATTATAGCTTCTCGTTTGCTTCTAGAGTCAATCAGTTCAACATCTGTTTTTCCTCTGACAACAACTCTACCCCGTCCAGTCCGATATGCTTCTAAGATGCTTCAGAGATAAACAAACATCATATTAAAAACAACTATATTCGGCTACAATAAATGTATTAATAAAACAGGAATGCCGAATTAAAACAGGCTCTTTCTCAAAATATGTGTTTCCTGTTATGTCAAGACGATTTTTATGGTCTTTAAAACTTTTATTAAACAGTCCAAGTGATTATGATTATTTCAGATGCTCCTTTAAGATCAAACCTGCCTGCAACTGTTCTCACACCCATTCTAAAGATGTGCAGATGTGCATCTCTAGTTACAGAAAAAAAATACAAAAACAAAGAGAAAGACAAAAACAAGAAATACAATAAAAAGGGTCACATACCCAAGGTTGCCCATTATAATTCCACCAGTTGGAAAATCAGGCCCTGGCATGTATTCCAACAACTCTTGAAGCTAATATGAAGCCCAGTGGTAAGAGTAAGAGAGGGAAGGAAAAGGGAGACCGATGCCAAAATTCTTACAAGATGAAAAGACTGTAACTTCCTTCTATAAAATGTCAATAAAAACTAGTACCACGGAGTACTTGAAGTTCAATGATTGTCTGGACAATCAACAACTATCTCAAATTCAGGACTGATGAAACAAATAGCGTGTTTAGTGCAACTTTTATTACCGTGGCATCTGGGTTCTGGATTAACGTACAAAGAACGTCCGTCAGCTCTCCAAGATTATGTGGAGGAATGTTCGTAGCCATACCAACCTAAATGCATGTGAAGTAAGGTCAACGTATTATGGTGCACCTTGCAGCCTATATATTGCATGGCTGTGATAGGATACAGAATAAGAAAATAGAAGTGAGTATAAAAGTTGAATCTTATTACTGCAATTCCAGAGGCACCGTTTAGCAATAGATTTGGGAGGCGGGCAGGTAAAACAGAAGGTTCTTTTTGGGAGCTGTCGAAGTTTGGTACAAAGTCAACCTGCACTGAACTGTCTGAGCAACAGCGGACATATAATCAAAAGAAAGGAATCAATGCACTTGAGAAGAAACACTGACTGTATCTTGGTCCAAATCAGCAAGTAACATAGCCTCTGTAAGTGCCTGTTGATAATTGAAATACCAGTTGTTTAGTGTGGATTCAATTTGTAAACTCAACTAAAACTTGTGGATGTGTATATATAATGAAAAGATTCCCAAAAGTTCACGAAGAATGCACTTGGAAAACATTTATGCTTTGCAGGATAACTCAATAACCCTTTTCACCTCATTACATTATATTGAAGAGAAACGAGTAAAATAAGTACACAATTCTTTGTTATATGCATACAAGAAATGTCTGAATTTCAAACAACTAATCTTCATACAAGCAAATAATGAAGAGTCCAAGGCCATGATAGATATAGCCTCTCTCTCCATGTGAACTACAAATGCTGTTTGGACTAGTTTTATTATTGCACTTGCTAAAAGCAATGTCTATATCTGCCAAATTACATAACTTGTATATCTATCTAGAAAGCAGGCATGTCTTTTGCATCAATGCTTGTCTGAGTTACGGATATATATATTAAAATTTAAAATATGGACTAATCGAAGTAGATAGAAGTAATTGGGTAAGAATGATGGGAACAAAACAGACCTCAAGCCTGCACTCAGTATATCGCATAGCAGCAGCAGGATCTGCATCAATTGAACCGAAATTTCCATGACCAGCAATAAGTGGACTTCGTAAGGAGAAATCCTGAAAGACAAGCACCAATAAAAATAAATACTACTGAATTATCTGGAAAGAACCTTACTAGTGAAGTTTGTCTGACTCGTCAGAAGAGTAACTAAAGGTAGAGTGAACCGATCATCTATATTAATAACAGCACATTACAACCTCTCAGTAATCACGACACATTGAACCATAAGCATTTTGCAGCAATGGGTATAAATGTACCTGAGCCATCCTCACTAACGAATCATATACAGCATTATCTCCATGTGGATGGAATTTTCCAAGAACCTGCCAGTAGAAATAAAGGAATAATCCAAATTCATTAGAACATAACCCTATGTAACAAAAGACGAGTACACATTGATTTTATAATATAAAGACCCGTCTTTTGAGTTTCAACCATACCTCCCCGACAACTCTAGCACACTTTTTATATGGTTTCTTTGAGGCGAGACCCAGTTCATGCATTGCATACCTAAAAATGGGATAATAAGGATCTAAATCTTCACACAGAAAAACATGTGACCAAAAAATAAAGAAAAAACTCACAAAATCCTCCTATGCACAGGCTTGAGTCCATCCCTAACATCAGGCAAAGCTCTTCCTAACAACACAGACATAGCGTACGACATATACGCATCAGTAGCCTCCATATGCAACTCCGTAGCCACCACTCTTCCTTCCCTAACAACCTTATCCTTTAACCCAACCCCAACACTCCCATTTCCAGCATCATCTTCCACCAAATCCTCATCCTCCCTCTTCCTAGCGGCGACGATAGGCTTTAACCTTCTGGTAGTGGCGGAAGATAAGCGGCGGGCGGGGAGACTGGGGCGGAGGAGCGTGAAGCGGGTGGAAGTGGAAGACGGAATAGAGGCGGAGGATGGAGGAAGCGGTGAAGCGGAGAGTGGGAGAGTAAGACATAGTGGAAAGGGTGGAATCGGTGAAGAGAAGAGTGCGGTTCATGCCATTGAGTATGCGGACTGGTGTTTGCGACTGTGTGTGTAGTCAAGATTAGCGAGCCCTAGGTCGTCGAGTTGGTCCGTGTGGTCAACGCAGTCTCGTATTTGTTTTTGCCCGCGAAGTCCCTAATTCTTTGTTAAACATTTTGCATCCGATTATATTTTATATTTTATCAGTGTACGAGTTTCATCTATATATCAATTAGGAGGTATGTGAATTGTACATATTTTGGACATGAAATGTACAATTTCAGACATCGATAAAATGCAATAAACGAATACATATTAAGATTCACGAGTCCATTAAAAAAAGTGAATTCACATGGAACTTGATTCTTTAGTATTTTTATTGATTTTTTTAGGAGAGCAATTTTTACTGAGGTTCACTTTTTTTAGGAAGGGAATCCTGTGCTTTGCACATATAAACCTTTGGGGCAGAGGTTCAAACCTGGGCACTTATCCAGTGTGACCTAACTGCAAACCATTTTGAAAGGGCTTTAAGGTCCACATTAGCAAAAATGCACATGAAGAAAACATTAGCATGAATAAACAACAGACCTCAGCAGAATGATCAACCTAGATTTCTGTTGCTACAATCTCATTTGTCAAAATGTTGACTCATGCAAGTTTTTAAGATTTCAAAATTCAAAATGAGCATGTTCTCACATCCTTTCCCTAGTTCAACCTATATGATTTTGGCCTACTGACCCAACGGAACTAAACCAGAGCTTGACAACCAGTCTAGCTCTACAGAATAAGGCATAACCTAAATAGAATTACTATACAAGTACAACGGGATCTTGCAGTTCTAAAACATTTCTCAACTCAGAATACGATTGTACTCACTAAAATTGTCCGCTAAAATGGACCAAATTGATACTTAAAATACAAGGTGCAAGGTATTCAGAAGCATCATTGAGGCATTGCAACTATAAAACAACAAGGCCATGTGAGTAACAACATATCTAGGACACGAAAATAAGTTTATTTATTGCAACATTCTAGTGGCATGCATATTAAAACAGACAACATGATTCGGACAACAATCCTGTAGTTACAGTAGGAACGATTATACACACTCTCTTGAACAAAGAGATTCATATAAAACACACAGACATCTGCAAAGCCATTTACCGAGGAGCAGATTACAGAAATAAATTTATACACAATGTCAACTGGTGAAATAACCAAACAACACAAGGTATAGAAAAAACAACAAACCTCTCACGATTGAGACACAACCGATGCATCCATCATGATTTAGCAACCTCAGTTGCTTGTGTATCACCCAATAATAATCCAAAGACATTTGGAAAAGGAGTGTCCTGACCACCAATTGCAGGAATATTTGAGTTTCCGTTTTTCAGACACTCAAACTAGGAACCCTAAACTAACAACGCAAAACACACCCACACCACAGCAGCATAATCATTCATTGTTAAGAACGCTTCAATCCACATCTCAACCCAATGCAACACAACAAACCAGCAGCAGCAACGACAGAGTCATGAACAACACTTTGGGCACCGAATCAATCCATTCTCATTACAAACCCGGCATCTCTTCAACATATCCTCGTCCTCATCAAACACCTTCTTGCTACCACTGCAAATAAGACAAGGCATAAACCGCACATCCCCACAACCCTGACACACATAACCCGCAGCTTTAATCGGCAAACCTTGTACCATTTTCAACAACTGACCCGTCTCATGAAGCTGCTTAACCACATCAACACCACCTACATACTCCCCTTAATAAACACCTGCGGCAACGCAACATTCTTTAAATTCAACACCTTTAGCAATTCACGTCTATAACCCGCATCCATCGACAAATCCCTCTCATCCACATAAACCCTAAATCCTCTAAATATCATCCTTACAGCATAACAATCCTCATAAGTCCTACGCACACCTCTCAAACTAGTAAAATACACGACAATCCGATCCTCCGTGCCAGATAAAAACCTAGTCGGAGCCTTAACGTTCTTCCGTGACTCAAACATGCTGCATAGCTGCTTCACCGTCCCTTGCACCTTACCCTTTTTAACCGGCTCCGAATCTTCAACTTCATTAGGGTTGTTGTAAAATCTGCGGACAGAATTGGAGCGATCAAATGGCTGATAAATGTAGGGTTTTTTAACAGCGGCTTCGTGTGTTGATGATGCGATGGTTAAGGATCGGGTCAGCGATGGCTTGTCGCCGTACCCCGCCATCGATCGACAGATGGGTAGTTGATAAACGGCGTCAAAATCGAAACTTTGATATCAATTGATCGATTTTTAGGGTTTTGAAATCGCGATTGAAATTGATTGTGCGTAGGATTGGAGGAACAAATGGAAAAAGAAGAATGCTTAAGGAGAAGGGAAATGAAGGAAGAGATTTTAAATGAAATCGTGTTTTGGTTTTTTTGGGATTTGATTAATTCGTTACACGACTGAGGATGTTTTTCGATTTTTTGTTTTTGTTTTTTGTCGTAATATATTTTTTTTTTTTGATTAAAAGAGTCTAAAGACTCAGAAGGTACATAAAAGAGGACTTGATTCCAATCGAACAACGAATGGAGACCTCGAACACAAAAAAATAAGTAAGTTAAACGTAAAGTGAACGAGGTACTTTGCCTCAGTACCTAAAAAAAAAAAATCGAACAAATTTGACAGAAGTATGAGACTGTGAGCACCAGCTAGAGGACCATACTGAAATACCGAAGCTCCAAGAAGTCTGTGGAAATTGAAATATATCAGCATGAATTTTGAAAAAAGCATCGAAGAGCACCGAAAGACCAGAATAATCCGTAAACTGAATAAAGGATCGTTGCCCGAACGATCGAACACGATCAATTTGGAAATGCAGGACACGTGGAAGTTGAAGCATGTGGATGACGTGGCAGGAGGAACCGGTTGACACATTGTGCTGGACACGCGTCCAAGCTGGAGGAAAGCACGCGTCCGAGCTAATGAAAGCCACGCAGCATCAAGCAAACCGCGACACGTGAGACATGCAGACGGAAGCCAGCGCTTCCGGGACAGCGCCGACAATCACCACTGGCCAAGACGTCGCCACCGCAGACGACGCTTGCCACAAAACCTGCTTACCGAAACTGAGTAAACAACAATCACAAAGAAGCTGGACCCAGAAGCAGGCAGCAACAAAAGCGACTGTTCACAGCAGGGCAGCAGCAAAGAAACAGTCGCCGACGACCGGAAAAACAGGCGACAGAAAAACCGACGACAACAGACCAGCCAAAGCAACCCAGAGCCATCTGTACAGTCAAAAAGCAGACCCAAGGCACTGCTGAAGCCATCTCCCTGCCGACAGACGAAGCACTCCGCAGTGGATGCACCGCCACCTTCGCCAAAACAACCGCCGACAAGACGACGGCAGAGAAACAAAACCCAAAGAAGCATCGCACGAAGCATGCAGCATCGACGGACTCAGCAGACCGCCCACACAAACAACGCACGACGAAACAGAGACCAAAAAAACAGCAGTAAACAAAACAAAACTTCGAATAACACCGGACGGCGGTTAAAAATTAATGTCCGAGAACCAGCCGCCGGTGGTAGACGAGGAAGAGCCACGATCCAGCCATCAACTCATCGCACAACGAACGCCACATGCAGCGGCCATCAAGCCAGAAACAACTGTTCTACAGCGAGAACAGAGACGGCGGACGGACACCGCTGCGAGAGAGTGTCGTAGAGAGAGAAGCAGGAGTGACTCCAATGATGGCTAAAAGATGTGTTTTGTTCCTGATTAATTGTTCGCGGTTACCTTAAATGGATTACAGTGAAATCTTTGAGGTTTTTTATGAGGTTTTGTGTCAGATTAATTAATGTAACTTCCATGATAAGTAAGTTAATATTGTGTGAAAAATATGATTTTTTCAAAAAGGATTGTTTTTTGAAAAGGTATAGTATAGTTTAATATTGCATTTTTATTAGTAGATTTAAGTAAATATGATTTTTGATCATTCATTTTAATTTTAATTAAAAATTAGTCTAATTTCAATTGTTATGTGATGGTAATATTTCTGAATTCGGATTTGGTATTGCGCTCCTATTTATGTGAATATCAAAACAATATTTTTAATATTTTTATTATAATTTTAAGTAGCTTTTTTTGGAAGTTGTCCTCGTGTTCACCAATTCGTTTCCCTTTCTAGACACCCTATATAATTTTATTTGAACTCTTTAATTAATTTTTGCTCGCAGTAAATAACCTTTACAATCTGAATTCATTAAAGCACCAACTGACCCAATAAAGAAATGCATTTGAGCCTAGTTAAGATGTCTATTCCAACTCCAAGCACAACATGTTCAACTTGTTCCTCACTGGCTTCCATTGGATGTTGTCCAGCCTAACTGGATCATAGAAGTTTATATCATGAAGCTGCCAAACTGCCCAGCCCCAGTGTATCCTAATTAACATTGCAAGTCCATTTTTGAGTCTATAAAGTTGATTCTTAACTACAGCTAAGTGTTACTTTCATAGAAATTATTGCAATCTAACCGATATTTCCAGACCTTAACATTTGATCAATCTGCAAACAATAAGTAAATATTTATCAAGGATTCCTCAGTTGTGCAAATGCTTACATAAATTGTTGACACAAATTAACTCAGAAAACATTTTGTCGAAAACTCTCAAGTACTTATTGAAAGAAAAAACTCGCAAAGCAAAGAAAATCAAAGCGCGAAGAAGCCCAGTTCAGATGCATCTCAGTTCCATTTCCATAGACAGCTCCAAATCAGTCTCCTCTTGCAACCAATGTAAGCAAAAACTCCTTGAAGTTGCCATTAGTCATTTCACCGATCTTTCCAGCTAGCGAAACTCCGTATTTGTTTTCATAAGCTTCACCAATCTGTTTAATATCCACATCAGCTCTGGTTACAAGTACTCGGGTTAAAGCCTCTTTGCTTGCTTCATCCGCGTCAGGTTTTAGCGCGCGATCCAAAACCTTCGCAAATGTGTAACAATAAACGTATCAGATTCGATAGGCTTCGACTGAAAAAAATATGTAACAGAAATTACATTGCAAGTATTTCTTACACTGCTAAAATATGTATGTGGGCTGCAGAGGCATTCAAGCGCATCTATCAAGTTCTGGTCACCATCGAGTTCCTGGAAACATCGAAGATATTGTGTATTTTAGTAAATTTAGACTCATCTGATTTTGTCATTTGATATAAGGTTACCTGATCCAAACTGGCATAGATTGTTTTCAGGTGTGGCTTGCTTCTTGTTGAAAGTATTCTCACAACTTCATCATCATCTATAGCAGCAGTTTTAAGTAGCAATGTGGCTTCGGATTTGGCAACTTCTTCGTTGACCTTCGGGCCTTCGTACCTGTATGAACTCACCAGAGCCACCAAAAGCTGAACAACCAAAAACATGTTAGAATTTGAGCAAATAAGCTCGAATGATCGCGTAAAGGAACAAGTCTGGTTTATACAATACCTTTCCCTCCGGTGCATTTTTGACATTATGGGCAACGTCTTCTTCAATGGAAAGGTCGTATAGCGAGTGATAAGCCCTCCTAGCGCCTAACCATTCATCAGCTGATCTCGTGCAGACAACCTCGATAAGAACTCCATATGCTTGTGAGCCTTTGGACAAGGCCTCTTTCGCAACGAGCATCTCTCTCCCATGGATGCATTGCCCATAGCACCACAGCGCTCTGCATCAAACAAAATATGATCAAATGCACATTAATATCAATACAAGTGGAAGTTCTTATTTGATTTAGTAGTGTTTTTAGACCTTGAGACGCATGAATTCCCGTTCGAGAAGGGCGATGTAGAGTTCATTCCATCGCTCGAATTGACGTTCATCTCGTTGAAACAAATGTGTTCCTTGCCTGAATGATTTTCTCTGCTCAGGATGCCATTTTCCCAACACTTTGACTAGAGAAGTCTCATCCACTCCAAATCCTACATACAAATAAATGAAACATAAATCAGATCAAAACTGTGTATAAGAATATTGAGATGTAACAAAAAGGGAATAAAAGTAAGTAAAAACCTGAGAAGGCCTTGGCAAGAGCTTCATGTTCTTCTGGTTGAGCCATTTGGATTTTGGATGGACACTTTTGATGATTCTCTGTTGATTTAGTTGTCTGTGTTTGAGTTTACTCAAGGCACAAATCAGACATTCATCTTTCTCTCAGTGTCCTGTAATATATAATGTTTTCTGAATTCCCATGCTCAAGAAAAATTGTGATTTTCATGTTATAAAATCTCATGTTATGGGTTCACATTACTAGTAATTCTGCACAATTCTACTCATTCACTTAAACAGCTTGATACATGAAGTTAATTACTACTCCTTCCGTCCCATAAAGTTTGTCCATCTTTTGATTATTTGTGAAGTATAGAATAATCAAAGTGGACAAACATAGTGGGACGGAGGGAGTAAATGGGCATATATCGTAGTTTGTGGCTTCAAAAAATTATTTTGATACACAATTTCAAATATTTATTTAATTTTTTTAATTTTTTTTTTTATATTTTTATGAGGTATAAAATAATCAAAATGAACATTTATCCGTGAATTCCACTTTTTCCCATAGTTCATATTGATAATATTCATAATTCTGATTCGATTTGATACGAATGATGTGTCGCCAATTTAATAACAATGTCAACCACCTCATGGCTTAATCAATCATGTCTGTCATAATAAAAAACTATTAAAAACAGATATGATTGCAGAAGATGATAAGGTTGTGATCACCCAATAAACCCAACCAATTTGAAAATTTTGTGTTGCTAGGAACATTAACGTTTTACGTTTATGAAACCGATGAAAATGTTCTTAGAAAATGACCAAATCTATATAAATGGGAATATATTTTTGCTATCGAGAAAAGTTAATTGATCATAATTATCTTCAAATACGAAACTGGTGTAATCTTATCACATTCAGATCGAGTTCAGACATATCACTACCATTCCATTCCCTCCATAGTTGACAAATTCAAAAAAAAACATGACCAAAAAATAATTCACTAGCTAATATTTTCAGAGAAAAATAAGTGATTTAAAGTTATAAGTATGTTTTATTTTTTACTATAAATACTAGGTATTGACCCGCGCTGTGCGCGGGGTGATGGATTTAACGAAATGTATTTCTATATAATTAATTGAAAATACAATTGGGGTCTTCGGTAGTTTTGAACTCGGGTTGGGTTGGGAAAAACATCTCCATCTTTATACTATAAATTCTAGAAAACTTCCTTGAAAACGACATTCATGGTTAAATTATTATCTAATTTTTTAATTTGACCGATTAAAATAAAAATTTGAATTAGAATGCGAAACTTAAGAAATTCACAACAATTAGAGAAATTAAGGGACTTTTATTTTCATATTTGCGTATGAGGATATTTTATATTGCAGCTCATGATTATACCATTCCAAATTAAATTTTGATCCTTTCATGTTTAAAATTCCGACATCCATATATTGTTAAATTTAAATTTGTGTGCAACCAATTTTAAATTTTAAATTTAGGCATCCAATTTTAAAAAATTATATAAGTTTTTACAGTTCAGTCCTCCATGTTTTAAAAATATTATTATTTAAAAAAAACCAGCCAATAAGAAAAAAGGAAAAAGAATTCAAAATTCTAAAAAAATGACACATAGGCCAATTTGCTCACACGACGACACGTGTCCAATCATACTTCCCTTTTAATATATATGCAGCTCATGATTATATCATTCCAAATTAAATTTTGATGCTTTCATGTTTAAAATTCCGACATCCATATATTTTAAATTTTAAATTTGTGTGCAACCAGTTTTAAATTTTTGTGCAACCAATTTTAAATCTTAAAAAATGACACATAGGCCAAATTATTATCTAATTTTTTAATTTGACCGGTTTAAATAAAATTTTGAATTAGAATGCGAAACTTAAGAAATTCACAACAATTAGAGAATTTAAGGGACTTTTATTTTCATATTTGCGTATGAGGATATTTTATATTGCAGCTCATGATTATATCATTCCAAATTAAATTTTGATGCTTTCATGTTTAAAATTCCGACATCCATATATTGTTAAATTTAAATTTGTGTGCAACCAATTTTAAATTTTAAATTTAGGCATCCAATTTTAAAAAATTAGATAAGTTTTTACAGTTCCGTCCTCCATGTTTTAAAAATATTATTATTCAAAAAAAAAAAGCCAGCCAATCAGAAAAAAGGAAAAAGAATTCAAAATTCTAAAAAAATAAAACATAGGCCAATTGCTCACACGACGACACGTGTCCAATCATAATTCCTCTTTAATATATATCTAATTTTTTAATTTGACCGGTTTTAATTTTTTTTTGAATTAGAATGCGAAACTTAAGAAATTCACAACAATTAGAGAAATTAAGGGACTTTTATTTCCATATTTGCGTATGAGGATATTTTATATTGCAGCTCATGATTATGGCATTCCAAATTAAAATTTGATGCTTTCATGTTTAAAATTTCGACATATATTGTTAAATTTAAATTTGTGTGCAACCAATTTTAAATTTTAAATTTGTGTGCAACCAATTTTAAATTTTAAATTTGTGTGCAACCAATTTTAAATTTAGGCATCCAATTTTAAAAAATTAGAAAAGTTTTTACAGTTCAGTCCAATAAAACATAGGCCAATTGCTCACACGACGACACGTGTCCAATCATAATTTCCTTTTAATATATATCTAATTTTTTAATTTGACCGGTTTTAATTTTTTTTGAATTAGAATGCGAAACTTAAGAAATTCACAACAATTAGAGAAATTAAGGGACTTTTATTTCCATATTTGCGTATGAGGATATTTTATATTGCAGCTCATGATTATGGCATTCCATATTAAAATTTGATGCTTTCATGTTTAAAATTCCGATATATATTGTTAAATTTAAATTTGTGTGCAACCAATTTTAAATTTTAAATTTGTGTGCAACCAATTTTAAATTTAGGCATCCAATTTTAAAAAATTAGATAAGTTTTTACAGTTCAGTCCTCCATGTTTTAAAAATACTATTATTCAAAAAAAAAGCCAGCCAATCAGAAAAAAGGAAAAAGAATTCAAAATTCTAAAAAAATAACACATAGGCCAAATTGCTAACACGAGGACATGTGTCCAATCATACTTCCCTTTTAATATATATATGATTAAATACATAATGCAAAATCAGAAATAAAATCATAACTTGAAATGTTGCTCAATCAACGCATGGATTAAGAATGTAAAGTCCCAAACATGTTTCACGTTTCGACCTTTATTTATGTTTGTGGAGTCTTATATGTCCTCTTTCGAATTGACATTGTTTGTGTGAATGCAATCAAACAATATCAATAATTGAGAAGAGACCAGCTAACAAGATAACAATGTGGATTTAATATGCACGTTGTGGGAGGCATGGATATATGATTAATGTATACAGCCTGTAGTGACAGATATACTAATAATTATTAACATGTTCCAACATCGATTTATTTGCGTAAATGATTGTAACCAATTTTACATACTTTGTCCCACAATGTGTGTCACTCACATTCAATCAATGTAGAAATTATTGATGACTTTAAGTTTTACATTTTGTTGTTAAATCTTTTAAAGTTAATTTTTTCGGAACATGATTTAGCAAAACGATGTCGTTCTGATACTTATCGGATTTATTTTAAGAATATAATTATTGTTAACATACCTTATTTTATGGAAAAATAGTTTATCATTTTACAGGTGAGTTGGAATGGAATGAAGTGGAAAAAACTCAAAAACAATCTTGTTCGATTACTTCTGTGTGAGCACATTTCATTGCACAAGAGGAACATTTCAAAGGAAAGCATTAGCTGTGCCGGAAAAATGGGGACAATCAGAGTTCCAGAAAATGTCCCTCCTCCGGTTGATGACTGTCGCACCCTCAAGAAAGCATTCCAAGGTATCTTTCTTATCATATCCATCTTCTAGTATCATGTTTGTATCATGTTTTTGTTTTTTGGAACTTTTTTTTGCTAGGATTGGGAACGGACGAGGAAGGAGTTATATCGGTGTTGGGACGCAGAAATGCGTCTCAGAGGAAACTGATAAGAGAGGCATATCAGGAACTTTATAAAGCATCGCTTATCGATCATTTAAAGGATGAACTCTCTGGTGATTTCATGGTACTATACACCTTTTTCAACTCAATTTACATGTTCTGGTTTCATTTCTAGTTGTTAAGGTTATGTTTTTTTAGTATCTAAAAAGAGTTGAATATTTACGCGCAAATTGCTTCATTTTAAAGGCTTCTGTTTTCGAGTTACTAAGATTCTTAGCATTTTTCATTGTCATTTTTATTAGAATGCTGTTGTTCTATGGACATATGATCCGGCTGAGAGGGATGCAAGACTGGTAAGAAATGCCCTCACTGCAACCAAGAACCGTGTTAAGCAACTCGAGGTACTAGTCGAGGTAGCTTGCACAACTTCTCCCACTCATCTCGTTGCTGTCCGGAAGGCCTACTGTTTACTCTTTGACCGTTCCATAGAAGAAGATATCCACAATAGCTTTGCTTCCGAACCACTAAAAAAGGTATGCCAATTGTATGTCATTTCACTCAATTTTTATGTATGTATGTATGTATGTATGTATGTATGTATGTATGTATGTATGTATGTATGTATGTATGTATGTATGTATGTATGTATGTATGTATGTATGTATGTATGTATGTATGTATGTATGTATGTTTTCTCAATCCGGAGCTTTCGTGCATTGCAGCTTCTCGTCAGCTTGGTCAGATCTTTCCGATTTGATGGAGAAGTTGTTGATACAGTTGTTGCATACTCAGAGAGCAGAGTTATATACAGCCATTAAAGCTGGGAGTCCTGAAAGTGATCGATTTTTATGGATACTGTCAACAAGAAATGTTTTCCAACTCCGTGAAACTTTCGAGATCTACCACAATTCCTTCAAAAAAACATTTGAACAGGATGTCAAAAGTAGATGCAAGGGAGATTTCGGAACTGTTTTATCCTTAGCGGTTCGTTGTATTCACAAACCTGAAGAACACTTCGCTAAGGTGATACATAACTTCAAGACATAAGATCGTCACAAGGATATTTATACTAAAAATGTGAATGAAATGTTGCAGGTAATAAGAGAAGCTGTTGTTGGACTCGGAACAGATGAAGATGCGCTAACAAGAGCGATTGTGACTCGAGCTGAGGTAGATATGGTGAAAATCAAAAGTGCATATTCTGAAATGTATAATAAATCTACAGTTGAGAAAGCAGTTACTGGAGATACATCAGGAGATTATGAGGCTTTCTTGATGACACTGCTTGGAGCAAGGTGATTATGACTCAAGACAATACCTACTCGAGACAGCCTTCTAATTCTATCTTCTTCAAGACATTCTTTTCTTGTTTCAATTGTGTTTAAGGTTTGGTACATGTTACATTCCTAAACTTGCCCATTTGTTGAGCTTGAAAAGTGTTATGTTTTGCACACTGAGATAAAATCACAAGAATGTATACATATGAAACCGATCGATCGATCACCAGTGTAACTCTTTCATAATTGAAATTCAAAGTATGCCAATATATTTACTGATAATGGAAAGAAAAGATAAAAAACACATGGTTACGGACTGCATCTTCGCCTGTCAGCACTTATTTAGTTCCATACATATTCCAACCCCTGCTGCAGATTTTAACTTACCCTGCACGGTAAGATAAAACAATGGTATATGGCGAATGGTTGAGAAAATGGGATCACAGTTGACAAGAATGTAAGTATATTTCTTACTTAGAGCAATCCACAGTAGGGGAAATTTCAAAAGGCAAATTGCTGATCCCACAGTTCTTGGGTAAATCTTCAGCTAGCTGTGTATCGCCATTACTCTTTTGAGTAGCGGATTTTAAACACTCACAGACTGTTCTTTTGTCTTCAGTAGATTTTATGGCTGACGCTACGGACGAGACTCCAGTGCAGCAAGCAACCGGAGGCATGCCTGAGCCGAACTGTATGTAGGCAACACATGGCCTCAGGTCCCTGAACACGTCTGTGCAGGTAAGAGTGCTTTCCGCAATAGTTACACATAACATAATGTTTATCATAGTTGCTAGGATGAATACTGTACTGCACTTTCCTGGGAATTTCATGCTGAAATAAGAAAATGTTCAGATTTCAGAGATCTGTTTGCATGGAGAATCTCAGAGTGTAAATATTTATAATTGGATGAAAAGCTAGGTTGGTGATACCAGGTGTGACTTTAGTCTCTGAAGTTGGTGACTTTTGCCTACGTGACCGATGAGTGTAAGAAAGTACATATTTATCATTTCATATCAGGAAAATATGCCAAGAAGTTGGTATCTGCAATTGATTTTTTAAATATGGTAAGAAATCAGGACAATTGTAATGTGGTTGTAAGTTGGTGAGATCCATTTCGGTTAATTAAATAAGGGGTAAGTGTACCTGGCTTCGCAAGATGCAACAAAGGCTTTCAGAAAAAGGCAATGACTGCAGATGCACAAACAAAGATGAAGTAAAAGATTTTAGCATTCCATGAAGCTGGAAGAACAGACTATCGCCAAGCCATCCTTGCATTGGTAAAAGAGTGTCAGTATGCACTACATCATATATAATTTTTTCAAGTTGCAAAACTGTTCAGGATTGAAACACTTCTAGCATCAGATTATTTTGCTTACACAGAAGACTGATAAGACCAGCAGGTTTATCGCGATTTTAGAACTATACTTTGCAGTTTACATACTCATTTTAATTACACACAACCCATGATGATTGATTGATGATCATGTAATGTAAAATTAAGCATCCAAGTTTGGTGATTTATCAGAGTGTCTAACTAGAAGCAGACTTACCACCTCAAATAGCTCCTCTGACCTACTACCACTTTTCCACTCCACAAGCAAATCAACCTTAAAAACAATCCCAGCATTCACATTGCTACTCCAGTCTCCACCACTCCAGGACATGCACAAACGTTGCTACGATATATCTATGTCCAAGAGAACGAGAAGGTGGCCTTACCCCATCGATGAATCCCCATCCGAACCTGAACAAGGTAAAGTCACAGAGAACCAAGAGACATAGTAGGATGAAGAGCAAGAGGAGACTAATGAGATTGAAACCTTACCATTAACACCAACCAAGCGAGGTGTGGCTGAGGCAAAAGAGAGTGATCATACCACCCTGAAGCAACTGATGATCAATGTTGATCATCTAGAACCAGATCATATGGCAATACAAAGCAGCAGCAGCCCTGTGTTGAAGCAAACAGAAGAAAGAAAAAGAAGTGTGGGTAGCTACTTCAAATTCTTAAGCCATTTGATCAAGCTGAAAAGAAATCATCATCCAAACTATGTCTCAAGTAAGAAGAAGCCTCTTATGTTAACAATGTGAACTAGTATTCGTATATCATAATACTTTTTCACTCTGAAGAAAGGAAAAGAAATGTGGTTATCATTGTTCACTTGCAAATGAATAAAAGGAAATTTTTTTATAACCGACCAAATGTTAGACAACACCTATAAAATACACGTACTTCCATCAACAAGAAATCTACTTCCCCAAACCGCCAGAGAGTTGCGAACACAGCTAAGAACTTTTTTACTTTTGTTCTCAATAGAATCCTGCACCACCAAAGAGTTAACAGGTCAGTAAGATAGACCAGCAGAATAACAATCAGCTATCAGAAATTTATTGAGCGAACGGCAATTACTGTCTATCAGAAAGAACCAAATTCATTTAAACACTTCATCGCGCTAAGTTGTACTCATATTTAGTCCATTCTTGTGCGTAAGATCTTGAAGCCAGTATGACTCAAGACCCTCTTCCAATGCTGAAAACACGAGCAGTTTCATTTCTTCATCTTTGCAGGATAAGCCTAAGTTGAATTGTGATTGTAAAATAGTCAGATGAGTTTCAGTAGTGTGTTTTTGATAATCCATTATTTTATATTTGCTGTGTAGATCACTTACTGAAAGGAGTATGTGATACAAATAAATGAATGACGACGGAGAAATTGATGGACATGGAAGATGGAAGAGAAAGGCGTCACCTTGAAATGTCGACTGGATCGAGAAATGAAGTGGCGAAA
>QZGG01002232.1:0-42366 GCA_006409495.1 Sedum album
AAGTTTCAAAGAAAAATATAAGCGCCTTACCACGCAATCGTTGTCGTGGGAAATTGGTGGCATGATGTGCCCATTAGAGACTATGCCGCTGTAACCTCCAGTCGCGTTCTGTGGGGAAATGGTTCATCAATAATACTAAAACGAGAACTGTTTGAGGAATTTTATGGATTATTCTTGAGAATCAACATACTTGAGGATAATAGGAATATGAGCCATGCAGCGATGGCACCACTGGGCAGCCCCACGCCTCAGCTTGCATCTAAAACAAGCATATATCAAAAGATCCGTGAATACTACTAGATCACAATTTTCATACACATATTATGAACTTCGTCAAGTTAGAAAATTTACCGCTGTGTATGACTTCCATGGCCAAGTTTGATACGAAGCACTAGAAGGACCACCAAGTTGTGTCCACGCTGGGTAACCGTAGTTAGCCAGGAGTGTTTGGTTAGAATTGTAAGGTAAAGACGGGTAGGTCATGATCGCCTTTTGCTGGTAATAGTAACTACTACTTTGCATTGTATCTTTGGGACGCAGAGATATCCTCCTTTCTTCTCTTTTCGGTAAAGCATGTCTCCTTTGCATCCGATACTTCTGTTACGAAAAAAGGTTTTTTTTCACAAAAAGATCAGACAAGGTTGTCTCAAGGCATAAATAGGTAATGAATTTGTTCCTGACCTGAAGGTGACTTGCAACGTTGTGCCTCGTAAGACCATCCACTTTCATAAGTTCTAGGATTCGAGAAGGTATAGCCTGATCAACTCCTAGCTGCTCGACAGCCTGCACAAATTTCTTGTGCAGGTCCGAAGTCCAGTCCACCTGAAATCAAACAGGAAAACAATCCATCCAAAGATTTAACAAAAATCAATATCAGATTCCAATGTCGAATTTCGACAAAAAAGATGCACGCTTTGCTAGCTGTTTTTTGTCCAAGATTTGAAAGCTGGGTATATGCAGCATTACTGCGCCTTATCTTATGACACAAAAGCTGAAGATAAGAATATGCATATAAGACCCATACAAACACAAGCGTGTAAGTGGAAGACTTTTGCTTTATTCTCAAAAGAAACTCAACTCCGGATACTCAATAGATTTTGAAATCAGTTTGATTCTCAAAGCGGAAACTTTAGCATGACAAAGTAAATAGTACCTTCATCTTCCTGCGATTCGTCTTGAGTGCACTAGGACCATGACTCTCGGATGCCTTACTCTGTGTTCGTGCATTTCCACTGTGTAAACTAGTTTCAAGTCCATTATTTTGACGAGGAGATGTATCACTCTCACTTTTACAAACATCAGCTGAATCATTCTCCTCTTTGATAACATTATCGTGCATAATTTGGTTTGCGTCCAAGGGCATATTAGGAGTTGCATTGCAGCAAGTAGTTTCGACAGATTTAGATTCCTCACAGTGCTCCGCACTATCTTTTTCAGTGGACCAGTTAGTCCGGTCACTGCTACCAGCATCATCTTGTAATCTTACTTGTTTCAGTTGTGGTGTTGAAGGAGCAGGATACTTATCATTTCCGGATGAACGGTCCTGGTCATACTCACAACGTTCATCAGACAAACAACCCACTCCTTCCATCAGCACGTCGAGGGGTTCCTGCTCTTTTACCATCTGAATCTTCGAGTCTGTAACAAATGTTGGTGATCCAGCTGTAGCTCTTTCCTCTGTATTATATGCCTGAAAAACACAAAGCTTTAGAACTGAATTGTACAATTAAGCACGATGATGCTAGAGATTAACAAACCTTATGCACTACGTGTTGCCAGATGTTGCGTAGCTTGTCATCAGACACCGGATTATTTAGCACCTCAATAGCTCCAAGCTATACAAACAAGGTCATAACAACTTAAGGATGATGAGATGGAGTGAAAATATCAACAACTTACGTCAGTTAAAATGCAAGAATCTTACCGCTATGCACTTCATTGTCGTGGTCAAGCATTGAGCATTGGCTACCACTGCAATTTCATAAGCTAAGTGACTACACGTTTCTAAAATCATTAATGATCAGAGAATTCAATTTGAAAATGCCAACTTACTAATTGTGGGCAAGCATTTAGCCATTCGTAGAAACTTGAAACTACCGTCGTTGTCAATTGTACTGACCTGCAACAATGACCTTAATGAAGACAGACAAATGTATGTACTTTGCGCAGAATGTCTCCTTTCTTCACGTGAAAATTAAGCCTAATTGCTAACCAATTTCTGAAATTTAGTTCTTTAGATGTTTACTTTCCGGAGAAAATAATCAAGAAACACAACTATTGCGGAATATATTATGCTTAATGAACGTGTAACTTTAATTTGGAAAGGGTGATAGAGTAAAAGTAGTACCTCAACTATAGCGACATGGAAGGCCTCAACTTTGCTGAGGACTGCCGATATAGCATCATCCTCGTTATGGAACGTCGAGACTGCAAGTATTCAACACATCAACAGCATATGATATAAGCATCTGAATGATCAATATTAGTGAAATTATGGAAAGGATAACCAGATGTTACGCAACTGATAATAAATCAAGGTTCACGGTATCGACTATTTTTTCTCAAGTACACAAATAAGGGAAGGGGACCATGCCACCAATAATTAGTTGGGAAGTAAAATCAAATACACATTGAGTTTTCAATTCAAAATGGATACTGAGTTCAAAAGGTTTGCAAGAAATGGCAATTTGAAGATCTCTTACCAATGTAATCCATTCCCTCAAGCTTTGATCTGATGTCAAATGCATTACTCACGTCTTTATCCAGAAGAAGAACTTTGAGCCCCTTTGGGAAGTTCTTCCATTCAAGTAAGTCTTTGGCAGTACAAACCATTATTGCTGGTCATAGCTTATCAAGCCACCGCCATCATCTATTGCCGTGGAAAATTATTAAACACAATCAACATCGGATAAAGACTGTTTGTAGACCGTAGTCACTTGCACTAACTGTATTCACACACATACAACCACCAAGTCTTCAAATCATCAACAAAAATATTGAAACAACTTGGAGAAAATGTCATAACAGGGAAATGGGAAATTAAACATCTGGAAATAGTAGAGTTAGTATACTTTGATGGTTTAAAGATGAACCCATATGGAAAGATATTTGACACCAAATGAAATGCATAAATTCTCTGAAAAGGAGGATATAACTCACCAATGGTAAGACCAATCTACTAAAATGAGAAATGAAAAGGCACTGTCAGACCTGCAAGAAGGAAACAAAGTCGATAAAATAATCCAACTGAGTGACTAAAAGAGCTTTGAAACTCATACAAAAATGAACAGAACCCAAAAACGAACTTTCACATTCCTTATCACACACAAAATAGATAAACCCTAAACTTACCAACATGATTTTGGATAGGGTTTGAGAGAAAAAGGGTATAGCTCAAAATGGAGTGGAGGTTAATGATGATTCACTAAAACACCAACACATGCAACACTCAAGAGCACCAATTAGCATCCATGGATGAAATTCTAAACATCTTTAAATAATTGAAGAGAATGATTTAAAACTTTTTTACACTACCTGGGGGCCTGGGCTCAATAACAAGAGGGGATATGAAGCTAGCTGGAGAGTAGAGTAAAAAAGATGAAAGATGGAAGAGTTTTATGGAGTTGGTTTTACAACTTTATATGTAAATCCTGTAAAAGCTTTGCTACTTCTGAAGTGGCATGATGCTTTGAAAGTCAGCTAGAGAGAGAAACAAGTGGGATAGAGATAAAAACTTGGATGATGGATGTATACAAGCAAAATAGAGGGCCCCACACAAAAAAATAAGAGCATTCTCACTAATTAATTTATTGAGTCATAAAAATATATTTTACCAGCTTATCATCTTTTTAATCCAAGATTCTGGCATGGAAAAGTGATCAGAACACTTTTTGACAGTAGCATTAAATATAAATAAATAGTTCATGTGTTGATTTATTACGGAGAAAAAGTAGAACTCTCGATAACTTTGGGGTATGAAATACTCTGCGAAATTTGAATGTAAATAGTTTCAGGTGAGCTTATTGTTGTTGCCATTTTTTAACCAACCCATGCAGATCTACTAAGACTACACAATAAGGTATTAAGGTGGCTAATCCGTGGGTTTTTCAAGCAGTTTCTATAGACGTACTTAAGATTCTTAATATCCGAAAAATGAATAGCAACTTTCAAAACGGTGAAAGTAAGTTAAAGTCATGCACGGTTTGTGACTGTTATTTGATTTTTCTCACGTAGAGCTAGGTTTTCATTTGCATTGCTTTCACGTGAAATTTGACACCAATTTGAAGAGCTTTTCACATTCTATAAAAATGTCCAAATGTTACTAGTAAAAATTAAAAAGACAGAAACTCGATTCAACACACAGTGTCCCACAGTGTCATAGTCAAAGAAACACAATAACTAATGCAAAATATTTTTCAAAGTTGCCTTTTCTAAAGGCCACATACTTTCTTAATTTAGCTTTTATTCCTATGAATTTACCTAAAAATATATAATGCATAATTTCCAAGTTAAGTAAAAAATGATTTTCATAATCATGCATTTACTATAAGTCCATATATGTGTATAGTTTTATCATTCACTTGCTCGACCAAAGCACTGATAAATAACTGACTTGAGACGAATCAATGAAATTGGTTAAACTGATATAAAGTGGAATCATATGTAAATGCTTTTCTTCTAGCTGTTGCCTTGCCATTGTCACAAGGGTCGACTAATTAATTTCTGGATAAGACAGCGATCCATTTTGATTTGATTCCAACCTGTAAATCAAATCCATATATATTCGTTTGAATCTAACATATGCATACTTGTCAGATGATCCATCATTTTCAAATGTTTATTTGAAGGTGTTTCCATGCCAATATTAGCAACAGTTATTTTCATGAAAACTCTCATGACATTAATTAGATATATATGTTGTGTAAATCGAATTTTGGGTATTATAAAGTCTAAGTTTATACAGTATTTATGTGTTTCAATATCTCATTTGTAGCAGTATAATTTCATTTTTTCCATATCGAGCATTTTCAAAAGCTTCAAATTGTCAAAGAAATGATTAAAATGTCAAATTTGTCGAAATTAACCGTTGTTTTAGACTAAGCCTCACTCACGCCAATACTGATATGATATCTCTAGCTCTCATTCTCACTTGTTCCACTATCAATTTGAAACTTACTTGGGTCACATTACATTTTCCTTTTGGAGATTAATACTCATTTTTCCTACTTTGCTTGATAACCACAACTTTATGTTGCAGATCACATTCTTCATTTGTTCACTTCCAGTACGTAGCCTATGCAATTTCAACAAGGTCTATCCAATCTGATACAAACAGCCTCCTAATCCACACTTCCATCACTAATTAGCTTCCCATCTTTTCTTATAAGGATTAGCACACAGTTTTGTTACTCATACTATGTGCTCTAAGGAGTTCAAGCTTTTTTCTATGCCTTTAGGATCACTTGTGTCTGCTTGTAATGCAAATTTAGCATGCATAATTTGTGTGTATTTATAAATCAACCAACTTTATCGACAGTAAAATGGCATGAAGAAATCATGTGTTAGTGACACTTGCTATGCCCATATAGCTTTTGCACCATTACCCTCAAAACCTTAGAATCTTACTCGCATTCTCAAATATAGTATATAGTGCTTCTTTTTATCTGAGCATGGATACTTAGGGGTAGATGTCAAATATAAAGTGATAGTTTTTGTATAAAGTATAAACACATTTACACCTTAAAGTAATTGAATCAAACCGATATGAATAATCAGGGAAAGTATCATGTGGAACCCCCACCTTTTCATGGATCCATGGATCCCCCTTTGCATTCGTTGATTGCATTTACTGTTTGCATTTTGGACGCACCAGATTGTGCCAGCGCATTAATGAGCATGTGCAACTCACGTGTGCATTTGTCATGTGCAACTCACGTGTGCATTTCAAAAATGTAAACACGTGGCACAATCTGGTGCACACAAAAAATGCAATCAACGTTGATGAAGGGGGATCCATGGATCCATGGAAAGGGGGGTTCCACATGATACTTCCCCTGAATAATCATATCTGTATACTATTAATAAAGCACAAATGGTGTTATTAAAGGTTATTTTTGTAACCACATTTAACTTTTCTGTATTATCCTTATTAATACTAATAATTACTTTATTTAATAATTAGATTAATCATAACTTAAAATATGATGTATACACCTGATTTTCTTTTTGAAGATTTTATTTTATATGTTGTTCTATCTAAAAAAATTGTAAATGAAAGAATTTAAAATGATGAAAATAGAAAGGATTTTAAGTAGTTTATCATCTAGCAGAGATGCACTGGGGAGGCTTGAACCATTGACCTTTGAGAGAAGAGACTGTAGAGATCGGATGACTGATCGTTAGACCACTACTCCTTGTGCATACTTTATCGTAGTTGAATACCGAATGATGTGAGTAGCTCCTCATAGATCTTGACGCATTAATTATGTAAAGCGTTTGTTATGGCCACTGCGAGTGAGGTTCTAAGAGGACGGATAAATAAATGTGAGACAGTGAGACACGATCTCAACCATTGAATACTAATAATTTAACGGATGAGATTTGATCAAAAAAATAATTGTCAATCTCAACCGCTAGTGTTTTTTGCAAATCCAACTGCCCATTATATAAAAATCAACTTTACTCTCAACCACAGATTAATCTAATCCAACGGTTGATATTAAGTCATTCCGTTTCATCTAAACTCTTTGTTTCTCTTGAACTTTACCCTGCCCACTGCTTCTGTTAAAATTTTAGTTGTTGGTACTTGGTTGTAAGCTCACATTTCACTAGTTCATTTAAGTACTTAATTCTAAATGTCGTGAGGAACTCAAAGACTTGGACGATTATAATCTCCATCTTTTCCTAAAGTGATACATTAAATCTAGTCATGAACCCCAAGAGTGTCGAGACTATTCTTGTTCTTGTTATTTTTCAATGATAACATTATGCTCATACACAATAATTCCAATGTAAAGAAACAGAAAACATGAAGCCAAAGCATAGAGAGATGTAGAAGGGACATGGTGGAACAGCAGTTGATTGAACATTGATGACATTTTGGACAAAATCCAAACTAGGTTTTGTCCATACATGTCTGTTGCCATGTTACTATCATCTTATGTGGCACTGTAAAAAACTTGTCCAACCCAACAGCAAACGATGGTACAAGCTGGTTGGTGGTCATGATATTCAAGCCTCAAGGCATGTGGTGAGCAACAGCAGTACGTACAATACATCAACAAAAGTCACCAAACATTGGATTTATACCCGATTGCAATTTTTCAATAATGGAAGGGATGAAGATGCTGCTAGTGATGTACAAGATCATGCTAGTGATTTTGTTCTATTTTTTGGGCTACATGTCAGGAAGAGTTGCATGGTTGATATTTGCTCATTGGGAAAACCAGGGGCTTTAGAACCTTGTTTTGGATCTTTGTTTTTGAATGAATAGGAATAGGTATTGTTGTTGTATTTGTAGGGGAGAGGACACAGCAAGATGGTCCTCGCACAAGAAGATATTTAGTGTTGGATGTTGAAATAAGGATGTATAGATGGCTCAGGTTGTTTGTGACAAGGGTTTCGTTTATGTTTGTCTGCCACATTAGCTATCAATTTCATTCAGATTTCAGTCAGGCCCAGATTTACATGTGACTCATTGAATTTAACTGAGGTAGGGAAAACTTGGGATCAAGTGTCAACTCGGCCAATCTGAATTCAATAGAATTTAACTGGTTAGTAAAAAATGCAGTCCAAATTGTCACACATGACCAGGTCCACCTGATAAGAGAGTAATAGGAGAGGTTCAATTATGGTCTTCAATGTTCCGTGAGTTTGGGTTGGGCTTTAGGCCTGCTTTTGTTGCTTCAAAAGTTCAACCAGATCCCTTTGGTGTTTTAGCCTTTTAGGAATCAATATATGAAAACTTGGGAGACCAGATTTTATTCACTATTTTAAAGAGCCTTTTTGATGCCCTGTTTCAAATATGTTTTGGCACAATAAAGTTAAGGAAGGTCCAAATGAACTTGAAAGTTATTCATATCCAATATACTTGCCTCTTCATGATGATAAAGTTGTTGTATTATATTCTTGCATCATTCTCCTGTGTTGCCATTTCACTTTCATTCCACTCTGTTTTTGCACTCTATTCCATTTGCAGTTGAGTTAAAAGCTGAAAGTAAAGCTCGAGTTATCTCTATTCCAGCCTTCGTAACACAATTGAGACACACTAATGGTTCTCATAGCATATCTGCACCAGGTTAAACACAATTATACTTCAGAAAAGGTTTACTCATGTTAGTTCTGATTCTGAAGGCACTTAACTGGCATGCTGATAGCAATATTAAATTGCCCAAAGCTTCTTTAATATTCTGATAAAATTAAGCTGAAACTTTTTTCCTGCAAACATATTCCTCTGCTATTTAGATAGTGTCCAGTCAAGTATAGCACTTCCCCTAGAAATACGGTTTTTTGCTTCCTTTAAGGTCTAAATATTTCATTCCACTTTGCCCTCTCTACTCATTACAACATCAATTCCACACATTTGCATTTCAAAATGCTGCAATAACCCACCATACATTTTAAGCAATTTTCAAAACTCTAATGAATGAACATGTTCATTCTCTCATCATTATTTCTAAGCAGTTAACTCTGGAATCAGGAACTACTAGCACTTCACTACTATATTTCACAATCTTCTGCATCTATAGCACTTTAGGACTGAGGATCAACCTTCACAACAGTTTTTATCGTAAAACCCAATATTTTTCTGTCATAGAACTTGAAATAGAATGCACTAAAATAAACCCTGGGGGGCTATGCAGGAGTGGCCATTGACAAGGAAAATGAATCAATATGAAAGAGTCGAAAAGGAATATGGGAAAACCTTTTGACTTTTCCAGAAGTGCTCATAAGATGTAGATTCTTTTGACAGAGAGATTCGAAAGATGTTATCCATGTGAAGATATCTTCAGCAGAACCTGATAAATTCAGTCTTAATGTTAATGGCATGGCCACTAAAACCCAACACACTATGCATCTCAGTGATACAACCAGATGTTCCAAGGTAAAATAGTTTCCAACATTCATTTATCACCAACAACAAGTACATAATTGACAACTTAGTTAAGAATATAATCCTGTTGTTTGTCAACTAATGTACTGTATTATGCTTAATTGAAAATTTCAAAATGTACCGCTATTTGGTGGATGCAGAGTTAGTGCTATATGCAGTTGTCAGACCTGACTTTCAATAATATTCACCATCATTTATCTTGAAGTCTCTCAAAACCATTTTTAACAATTGAAGACTCAAAATCACGAGAAGTATGTTTATGCTTAAATATGTACCTAAAGGTGCATTAAAGTTTCACCATGTTTCCAAGGCTGCCGTTCAGTAAACTTAAACTTTTAGTCAAACTGAAGAGCGTGTGTGAAGATAAGGCCACCTTTTGTTAGATCTTGGTTGTACCTGCACATTATTTTCACAAGAGTCGGCATAGGAAATTCAAAATAACGTAAGCCGATTAGCTAACTATGGGCCACGTGCCGATAAATGTGACACATTATTCACTTGTTAATTGTTATACATAACTTATCTGCTTGATGCCGCAACTGAACCTGATAAGCCTTCTTAATTTAAAAACTAGGTGCAAGGAGGGCTGAAAAAATTAATTTATAACAGGTAGGGACATCAAGTTCTTCATATAATAATACCAGCTGCGAGGGTGATCTAGAGAACATGTCGATTATAATTGCTATGCAGACCACAGTTTCATGTCTTCTTTTAAAGTCCTTGACTTCAGATTTTCTATTCATTTAAGTAGCTTGTATTGGTTCCATAACAAGCCAAATGTATATTAACAATGGAGTACCGGAAAACAAAGATACGTTAAAAGGGGTACCTTAGGGGTTTGACAATGAGTAATTATTAAAGACATACCTAAAACAGGAGGTGAAAGCTGGTCAAATTTAGCATGGGCTGTGATGCAAGTTTTTCTATGCAATGAGATGGTGAATATAGTTGGTAAACATGAGAAGCCCTTCTATAATTTATATCCTAGATGATGCGGACAGAAGATATTTAAGTCATAAATATGTACAGCTAACTTGTTTTCTTTATACATGCATTTTCGTCTCGACACGGTTCAATAACAAAAAAAGATCTAAGTTTAAGACGTCAAAAACTGTAGGCGGAAACTGGAAAATATACTTATTTAGATACAATGATTTGAAATGGGGATATGCACAAAAGAGGCTGCACAGGACATATGGAGAAATAAGGGAAAATTAATATGGAACATGAAGGATCGGGAAAGTGAGAACTAAAGAAATCAAATAATAGAGGCGAGTGAATGAGTGACCGGCGCGCCATATGCTTTGATTGAGGGGAAAAAGGAAAGGTTGTGGGGGGTTGCATGATAGATGGGGAGGTTTGAACTTCGGCAATAATGAAGGAGAGTCTTTCTTGGTTACTAGGAGAAGTTTCAAGGTCTAACTCACATTGTCAATTTGTTTGTCATAGCAAGCAAGTTCATCATAAATGATAAATATCTATAGTGATTATTTTATATGAAGTTTAGGGGATATAAGTAAATCAAACTGAACTGTTTCAGTGTTTCTTCCATTATTTCTTTCACGAGAAGTAATGAGAAGCTGTTAGTAACACAGACAAAGAAGAGGAATTATTGAGGCTGCAGGTGGGGTCTACATCACACAAGCTATTTAAAAAGGCAGGACATCAAGAAGAAAAAGTTGAAGAATAAGAGTGTATTCTTTTAACATATGCTAATGAGAACCTCTACCACCTTCTCAACAGTCAACCCTTCTTGTTAACCATATTAAGAAACTAGTTTTTATTTTATTTTTCCTATTTATTAACTTAATGTTTTGTTAATAGTCCACGGCTACAGAATATTTCGAAGATGTTTATACATACAAAATTCCGAATTGAGCCGTGTACCCTAAATGGAGGAGGGTATCACACCGCAAAAGATGCTACTTTTGTGCTGAACAGGACAGAACCTAGTCAGACTAGTTGCCATTGATTTCCGTTAAGTTAATGTTGCTCCTATGAATAAGAGAGTCAACCCTTTCATATTGAATTAGATGATGACAATTCAAGGAGATTTTTAATAACAATTCAAGGAGTTGATTACATATACTTTCGATAATATTCGTCAATGAACACATTGTACCTTATTTCTGTATCCGAGTTGAAATTTTTATGTTTTCATAACATACAGATTATAAGTGTGTTCGTAAGGGTTAGACATTACAGCAACTTAATGAGTGCAACCAAAAGGTTGTACTAATTGCGGGCAATGTCAGGGATTCGTGTACATGATGAAAGGGTCATTGATGATGGAGACTGATTCAAGTTCTAATGGGTAAGGTAAATATGTATGCATATAACTTAACCGTATAAGCTTATTCATGACTAGGCTTTTATTATATAAGTGCATATGGTTGCATATCATTAGGCCGTAGTTTGTAAGAAAATTCAAACACGGTATGATATCTGTTTCGTCTCGATGTGTTCTTAACACGACGAGACGATGACGATTTCAAAACTCAATGTTAATAGAGTGATAACGATATATTGATTTGGTAATTTTTTTATATTAGTGTCATGTTGCTTATCATTTTATTATTGATGAGCTTTTTTCAACAAGGCAAGGCACGCTCTGCCCCGCTCAACGTCCGTGTTGTCATCCTGTATGACTTAGGAGGGCAGGTATCATTATACGTGTGGTTAGTGATGTGTGAATCAAATCATTTGTGCAATTTTGTATTAAAATTGATGATGTGTTAATCATAATGGTGATATTCTTCTTGTTTTTATTTGTTAATCAGGTTTGACATGGTAGAGCCGTAGAGCTGAACGCCATTATCAAGATAAAAGGTATGCATCTAAACTGTATGTGTTGTCACGGTAGGCATCTTTCATATAACAAAATAAGCATTCTTATTGAATAGATAGATTAGCTTACCCCATCAGCCGAATGGAAAAGTCACTCAACTCGCCTTGGCAAACATGCCACAGTTATATATTCTTGTTTGTTCCTTTCCTGCAGTTGACGGTAAAGATGCGGTAAGATTAAATACTTGCAAAACAAAATGCTAGGTAGGTCTAATATGGCTAACAAGTATTGGAAGTTCCTAAAAGCAAATACCAACAATGAGCTTGAGTGACTTGACATCTTTGTATGCAATTTGACATGTATTGATAATGCATATGCATGCAATATGCTGTTTTAGACTAGTAAGGACCACTATTATAAGGAGGCATTTGATTCTTTGTTCTGTCTTTTTGAAATGGATTTGAAACTGACAATAATGGGATAACCCATCTCATTCGTTTGGCTATACCTTGAATGACTAAATATTTCTTGTGATATTCGTCTTGATATGATATTTATATCTAAGTGCAGGCTAGGACCACTCAGGTTTCTACCTGGCTTTATTAAGAGCGGTCAAAACAAGCTAGCCCTATCAATTTACCTGAATGGTTATCACAATTCTATCTATTATGAATTCATGAATTGATAAACCGTACATATATAGAGGTTGTATCCTGTAGATCCATCCAATTTGGTGGACTCGTGAATCCCCTCTTGCATCTGTTGATTGCATTTTTTGGACGCACCAGATTGCGCCACGTATGTGCATTTGTCATGTGCACATGATAAATGCACACGTGCAAGTCACATGCTTCATTAATGCGTTGGCACAATTTGGTGCGTCCAAAAAATGCAATCAACGGGTGCAAGAGAGGATCCACGAGTCCACCAAATTGAGAGGATCCACATAATACATTTCCTATATATATAGGTCCACATGTTGAATACAAATAACTAATTACTACCCATATCAGACAAAAGATGCCAATAAGTACAACATAAAAAACAGGCACCAGCAGCTCACAGAGGTTATTGATATGTATTTAAAGCACCCTGTACCCCCTTACTCGCCCCACACGCACCCAACCCCCTTTCCTTGTTTCTTACTTCTACAACTGACAATAATCTCATTAAACTAAATGGGGTCCTAAAGGTTTGTCCAGATGGAAACATCTTTATTTCTCATTTAAATTTTTCCTTTTCTAAATCATGACTATTTTAAACATGTATTATCATGCACTTTAGGTGCTAAAACTGGATCAACCATAATACTGATTATTATAAAGGTCACCCTGCTGCTTAACTTTCACTGTATTTGGCCCACACATACCTCGGAGTTATCCTCTTTTCCTTTTGCCATATGGATAGCAGTGATTATATCGAGGCGATGCCTAGACTTAATCATCCATTTTCTTCTTGCTAAAGATAACACAGAAGAAAAGTCAGGTCTAGAATCATCAGGGACTCCAAATCTTAATCTTTGTCAGACTACAATGCCAAAAATAAATACTACAATTATGCTAGGATAGGATGCTTAAATTAACAGAGAAAAGGAAGCTACATTTGATTGGCAAGATTAAATGGTTGGTTGATAGCATACAAGAATGAAGACCCTTCAATTGTAATGGTGACCATTTTTGTGTATATTGGTTTCCATGTTAGATCATCCATTCATCATAGTTTTTTATCCAAACAATACAATCTAACCTTAACCATTCAAAGCTAACCATGACCATTTGGTGTGTGCACGACACTGCATACCAAACAAAAGTAACAGAAACGACCAAATAAATAAAATCAATAGATCAAGTGGTGCAAGAAAAAAGAAAGTGAAAGGAAATACTGGAAATGAAAAATAAAAGTGAAAAGTCAGATTAGTCAGTGCACCCAACACCCTGAAAAGAAATGTATTATAGTTCAGATTCATCTAGACAAGAGGTAGATGAACGATGAGTGATTTGAAAGAAAGGGAAATGCACAGAAGTATGAAGTGGAAGTCGCTAGGAGAAGCAAAAAGGAGGAGATTTCATGTATGAAAGGAAGATTTGAAAACACAGGTAATATGTTCTTATTTATTGCCTCGTTGCTTCTAGGAAATAACAATTCAAAGTTTTGACGGTGAATAGTAATGGTTGGACTTACCAAATCAGTTGTTTTCTATTGCAGCTCCACCTTGAAGACATCCTAGTTGTGGCTAGATGGCAGGGCATTTGTAGTTCTACCAACGTGGCAGGCCAATAAAATCTGCATTAAAATATGTTTTTAGAATTAGTATAAGATAATAAACGAAGGAGAGTAATAGTATAGATTCGTTCATCACCAGCATTTCCGTTTCAGTTGCTATTTGCACATTCTGTCTCTCCCTTGCTGTGATAAGTGAAAACTTAGCCCCTCTCTATCCTATATATTTCTTGATTTTGAGAGACACCAAATACAAAGCCAACCTCCACAACCATAGACTTTTCCTCCAACCCAAGATCTCCCAACTTCTTAATCATGATGATATTGATTGTCATGATGACCCGATGAAAATTCAAAGCTGTTTCAGTTGTTAATCTTCCTTTCAATTCCTTCAAACCTATTCCATCTCCTCTTCTGCAGCTAATTTCTTTTTTTACTTTTAATACCCAGCTTCAGCAAAACATTACACATCTCTTTCCGTAAAATCTGCTCATCACTACAACAATGGCTGTTCAAGCTCAGTACCCTATCAATGCACTCTTCCTCAACAGGTTACCTTCCCAGATTCTCCACATTCATTGTTTACCCTCAATCAATACCCTTGTGATTTTGTCAATCTGCAATAGATTTTAATCTCCTATTATTTTCTTGTATACAGAAATCTGCAGGAATCTGGTAAAGCCACAAACTTCTCAATACACCCACAAACCGAAGAAGAATGCCTGGGCCAATTAAACAACAATGGAAAACATGTCAACCACAACAACAATGTCATCAATCAACGGAAGCGAGGACGCGACACATCCTCTGCCCTCGCAACCACCCCCATTGATTCCTTCCCCACCATACCACAATCACAACATCAACAACCACCAATGCTCAACATCCCCCAACTCCATCAATCTCACAATCCCCTCCTCTCCAACGGCCTCAAATTATCCACCAACCACCAAAAACAACAAGACCACCATGAAACAAATCCTAATCTCAACCGCTCCTCCTTCCTCTCAGACCACATCCACCATCAAATGAAACAACATCAACACGAAATCCATCAACTACTCCACTTCCAGGTACCGAATCAATCTATTCCTAGGGTTTCCAATTTTCACATTCTCTCTTGATCACTCACTTTCAAAATTCTATTTTTCAAAAACTACAATCAATCTGCAGGGACAGCAGTTACAGCGAGTACTATCAGAAAAAAGACAACGTCAGTATCAATCGCTACTCACCGCAGCCCACGAATCACTCCAACATCTATTAATCGAAAAACAATCCAAAACTCGAAAAAGCCGTACGACGCAACGCCGAACTCGAAGCACGAGCCGTACAACTCTCAATGGAATCACAATTCTGGCAAGCGAAAGCACGCGCACATGAATCAACAGCGGCGTCAATGCAATCGCAACTACAACAAGCGTTAATCTATAAAGGAAGCAGAATCGGAGATGGAGTGGAACAGCAACAACAAAGTCAAGCGGACGACGCTGAGTCAGTGTATATTGATCCTGACCGCGTCGTGGTGGCAGAGTTGGGTTCGAGGTTGAAAACGGTTTGTAAAGCGTGTAGAAGACACCCAGCGAATATGGTAATAATGCCTTGTCGGCATCTTGGCGTCTGTGCCGCTTGCGACGGCGCCGTCGTTGCTTGTCCGTACTGCTTCACGATGAAGGCCTCGAGCGTTGAGGTGTTCTTTCCTTAAATGGGATCGGGCCGTTATAGTGCTTGGCCCATTTGCTCAATATGTAATTTAAGTTTATACATTTTTATTTTTTCGTTGTATATGATTTTCCTCAAAAATAGTAACAATTCTTTATATTTGAAATATTTATTCCATGCTATAACTTTGCTCCAATCAAATAATATTGAATTACTGAATGAAAATTTTAGAGACGTTTTTTTCAAATTTTACTTCAATATGCGTAATTATCTTTGACATAACATCAAGACCGGAACCGAAACGTTCCCACCACCCCTTCTGCAGACATTCGAACATTATTTGTATGATAAAAACCAAATATATTAGTGTTATTTTTTACCATTATCGACATTTATTCGTGATATAGTCCTTGTATACCAAGTCAAATTGCGCAAATTTTCCTGAATATGCGATGAACTGAAAGATCATTATTCGGATTCTGATCCAGATATTTGTGCTCAGATCGAGTACATGATACAAATGGAAAAGCATTCGGATTCTTGTTATGCGATAGTGAAAGAGTCATATTCTTTGCGAATAAAGTCACATGATGTCCGGACCATGCTGTGAATATCGGATGCATGGCATATGCCTGAGCACAATCAGGAACACTGATATATGTCTAGGAAATTACTCTGGTGGATCCACCACTATTTGGTGGATCCATGAGTCCCATTATTAGCCATTGGATGGTACAAAGATCAATGGTTAGCATTTTAGGTCAATAGTCAACTATTAGTCCAACTAAGGGTAGTATGGGAATAGTTAGCATATAGTTAGTTTAGTTACATTAGGTAGCATTTAATGCATGATAAGATGTGTTAGAAGATCTTCATTTAATGCAATTTGATTTTTTACAACTCTCTCTCCTTAATTAACACTCTCTCATCTCAATTTCATAATGTAATTTTCTTCATTCCCTCCACCATTTTCATACCTCAAGCTTTTAGAATTTGAAGTTTTATCACAATCTCAATCCATATTCTCACCCGTATTCTCACCCTTTTACTTGTAATCCATCTCAACCCATTTCTCACCCGTGTACTTGTAATCCATCTCAACCCATTCTCACACGTTTAATCAACTCCGACTCCTATTCTCATCCATCTCAATCTCTCAATCCATACTCAACCGAACAATCACCCTCCCCCGTTTTCGAATTCAATGGATAATGACGAAAGTGTTTCTCAAGAGATTTCAAGTTTTGCAAAGTATCATACGCGAGATCAATGCGAAGACCATGTTTTGGGTGGGTATCAATGTGAAACTGTGTTGGGATCGCCAGCCGGCGGCGCGCCAGAGCAAGGTGGTGTTTTGTGCATTTAACTGTTTGCACCTCACATGTGCACCTTACAGTTGCACCTCATAGTTGCACCTCGTAGTTGCAACTCGTAGTTGCATTCCAAAGTTGCATTTTTTCCACTTGCACTTCAGCATGCAGTCGTACCTGTTTTGTAGTTTTTTGCATTATTTTGAACAAAAATGATATGCCTCAGTATCATTTTACCTAAATTGTATTCTGTTCGCAGTTGGAAATCGCAGTTGTATGGTAACGGATGATTCTCATTGTTTAGTGACTACATCGCCGAATGGGGCAACATATTGGACTCCGTTGTGTGCTGAACACTTAACCCCCAAACATGACCAAAAATTTCAGTCAATTGAGGCGGGGATCCACTTCTATCGAACCTATGCTGCCGCTTGCAATTTCGAAGTACGTCTCGGTAATGAGAAACACTTTATTGATGGACGGGTGAAAAGTAAAAATGTTTTTTGCAACAAACAGGGGAGCAGCAACTCTAAACCTGATGCAACAATCAGAGGAGCGGCTTTCGAACGTGTTTTGACGTACACAAGATGCAACTGCCGAGCTAAGGTGGTATTTAAGTTTAAGGAGAATTGTGGATATATTATTTCAGAGTTTCATAGTGCACACAATCATCAGATTGCTATCCCGTCAGGGGCTCATTTCTTGAACTCTCGGAGGTCATTGTCGTTTGGGCAGAAGTCGTTAATGGCTGCTTGTAGTAGGGCAAACATTGGCCCTTCAAGTGCTTTTAAGTTAGCTAAAGAGATGGCTGGTGGATTCCCCAATGTCGGATGCATACTTAAAGATTTTCAGAATCATCACAGAGATGTTGTTGGATATGTGGGGTACACGATGCACAAATGGTTATAGACAGATTTACAAACAAGAAGCAGACCAACTGTGAATTTTTCTTTGAATATTGTATTGACGACAATGCCCTTACCCGGATTTTTTGGGCGGATCCTATAGCGAGACGCAATTTCGTGCGTATGGCGATGTCGTCTCCTTTGATGCCACTTATGCTTTGAACAGGTGATTACCCTTCTTATGCTTTTACCCGTTTTACTTATAGTATATGTGTAAAGAGTAAATATAACATGTGCTATTTTTTTGATAGGTACAATATGGTGTTTGTCCCATTTACCGGTGTTGATAATCACATGAACAGCATTACTTTCGGAGCTGGATTGCTGTCTGGTGAAGATACCTCGTCGTACACATGGATTTTGGAAACCTTCATTAGGTGCATGGGAAAAGCCCCTACAATTGTATTGACAGATGAGGATGCTGCCCTAAAATCAGTTATTCCTAAAGTTATGCCCAACACACACCATAGATTGTGTTTGTGGCATATAATGAAAAAATTGCCACAGAAGGTAAGCTTATTTGTAATATACATTTTTTGATGTGCATCTCCATGTTGCATTTTCCAGGTTGCATATCTGATGTGCATCTTCATGTTGCATATTTGATGTGCATTTTTTATGTGCATATATAATATGCATCTGTATGTTGCATTTCTTGTGTATGCATTATTTTTTGAATGCATTTTAATATATATTTTTGTTTATAGGTTGGTTTTGTCACTGAAAGGCAAATTAGCTTCGGTAAATGTTTGAAGAACCTTATATACGAGTATTATGTTGACCCCGTTGAGTTTGAAGACAAATGGAAGGCGTTGATGTTGGAGTATGAGATGACCAATCATGCATGGTTGAAAGACAAATATAATAGTAGAAGTTCATGGATTCCCTGTTACTTCAAGGACATTCCATTGGGTGGTCTTTTAAGGACCACATCCAGGTCGGAAAGTTCAAATAGTTTCTTTAATGGCTTCTTGAAACATGGGATGACATTGCTTGCTGTGATGACTGGATTTGATTCCGCAATGGACAGCCAACGAAATAGACAGTCCAAGTATGATCACGACAGTAGAATCAAATTCCCAAAAATAGCAACTCCTTTAGAGGTAGAAAAGCAAGCGTCAGAGGTTTATACGTACTCTGTTTTCAGACTTTGTCAGGAGGAGATTGTAGCATCTTGTTACACAGTATCGGTTTGTGGAGTTTCTGTTTCGGAGGGGTGGCAATATATACTTTAAGGGACAATCGACATCCGCATATCACTTTTCAGGTAATATGTCTTCTAGTAACTCCTTCAGGTAATATGTCTTGTATTTTAATATGTCTATTTCTTGGTCTAACAATTGGTTTTTTCCCAGGTTCATATCACAGATGAGAAGTCGACTTTTCAATGTTCATGCAAATTTTTCGAGAAAGTCGGATTGTTATGTAGGCATGTATTTGCGTCTTTCAAATCGATTGGCATTAATAAGATATCAGCTAAGTACATTCTTGACCGCTGGACGAAAATGCTTTTGTGTATGCAAATGAGGATTTCGATAATTATTTGGTGGACAAGTCTGGCTGCATTCAAGGCTCAACAAAGAGTGTACTGATATATGGTTGGAGTTCAAGGCCTGTATCGAAATTGTTGGGAACGACGTGGGTAAGAAAGACCAAATGTTGTCTTTAGTCAAAGAAATGCGTTCGACATTAGAGGCTGCCAGTTCTGGGCATCTTCCAAAACAAATAGTCAAATGATCGCTGAATTAATCGGTGCGCCTCACCCCAAGGAAGTTACGGTATTACCTCCGAAACATGTTTACACGAAGGGGTCTGGGAAGAGGATAGTTGGTGAAGCTGAGTCCCAATGTAAGTCGAAGCGGCCTCCGCGATTATGCAAGATATGTAAAAAACCTGGCCATGACACTCGTACTTGTGACGCAAATCCAAAAAACGAAGCTAGGTATATGTTTCCAACAGTTGAAGAAAATCTGCCTTCTCTGCCAACTTAAGATAAGCCCTGTCATGAAGAAAATCTGCCTTTTTGATTAAACCTTTTTTGATAGACGAATGTCCGCTGCGTTGTAATAGACACCAAAGTAAATATGCAAGTGTTAATTGTTAAGCTACGTTTAGAATTCATAGTTGCATTGTTACTCCGCGACCAGATAACACAAAAAATAACATAAAATTTCAAGTACAAGTTGCAACAAATAAGTGCAACTACAAGATGCAACAAATAAGTGCAACTACAAGTTGCAACTAATAAGTGCAACCACAAGTTGCAAAAGGAAAGTGCAAAAACAAGTTGCAACAATAAGGTGCAACAATAAAGCTGCCTACTCTATGACAAACGTATTTTTAACCCTTTATATTTGTCTAATTTATTTTAGGGGTCAAGTAGTAGTCAAACAAGATTTATAAACTCGGAAGTCAGAGTATCGTCCCAAGATTTATAAACTCGGAAGTCCGAGTATCGTCCCAATGCGTTGAAATTTTGGGCTTAAAATATGTTGGGCCGTCAGGTGTGCCTTACCACAGGCACACGCTAAAGCATTCTCAAGCACGACTTGTATGTAGCTCAGGCACTTCATTTAAAAATCCATTCCTCTGGAAAAATAGAGCCTACCCATAGGCACTGTCTTAGGCATCTTTAGGCATCAAGTGACTATCTGGAAATTTGGAGTCTGCCCATAGGCACCGCGTAAGGTATGCATAGGCACCAAAACACATTCTGGAAAAATGGAGTCTGTTCATAGGCACCGACTCACTCTTTTGCAGGCACTGGAATTGTCTGATACAAGCACTAGAATTCCATATTCTTCATTTCTACCAAAATCACTTCCAAAGCTACGAACTTCTTGATTTCACCTGAAACATCAAGTAAATGCTTAAATAACAATAAAGGCTCGGAAAAGTGAATTGAATTCGTTAGTATTTGAGTTAATAATAAGTCGACAGGATTCGACTCATCACTCTACCAACTTAAGATAACCCATGTCAAGAAGCAAACATGTCTTTTTGATTAAAGTCTTTTTGATTAAAGCCTTTTTGATCAAAGGATTTTGATAGACGACTGCCAGCTGCGTTGTAATAGACACAACAGTATAAATTCAAGTGTTAATTGTTAAGCTAAGTTTAGAATTCATAGTTCCACTGATAACAAAAAAATAACATACAACTTCAACTACAAGTTGCAACACAAAAGTTGCAACCATAAAGTGCAACAACAGGTTGCAACAATAAGTTGCAACAATAAATGAAAGTGCAACAACAAGATGCATTAACAACGAGTCTTGATTCTACGTTACATGTTCAGAATTATAGCTCTTCCCAAACGCCAATGCAACCCAAAATACAACATATTATAAACAGTTTTTGCAATGCCCCTACTACAAGCATTCAGACTCCTCATGTTCCTTTGCTAGCCTGACTATTTCGATACCACTTTCGTTGCATGGAGACTTCAGAATTTGGTGCAGATACATCTTTCGCAAAATGGTACACCGAGATTTGAGCTGCATAAGTTAATTTACATATGAGAAATATTTTTGTGTCAATTAAATACCCCAAATAAAATAAATTCGCTTACATTTTTTTCAGGCATATCCATCTCGGTTTCCCACGCACGGCCTCTATCCCCCATGTATATTTCACAATGACGCATTACGAACAGGCCACTTTCGTTATCGTTATTTGGAGTGCACCACGGCAGAATCAGCCTATCAATTGACTTCCCCACAAACTCTTGAGCCTTTGTGTTGCCCTTCTCCACCAGTACATCAACCACTGGATGCATTTTATACAACAGTTAACTACCCCAATCCCCTCTTACCATTTTACAGTAGCGTAATTTCGGTCAGTAGCGTACCATTTTATACAACAGTTAACTACCCCAATCCCCTCTTACCATTTATACAACAGTTAACTACCCCAATCCCCTCTTACCATTTTACAGTAGCGTACATCAACCACTGGATGCATTTTATACAACAGTTAACTACCCCAATGCCCTTCTCCACCAGTACATCAACCACTTGAGCCTTTGTATTTTTCAGTAGCGTAATTTCGGTCTATTCATTTTATACAACAGTTAACTACCCCAATCCCCTCTTACCATTTTACAATTAAGCAGAATGTCGTCGGCGTCCTCACCCAAAAACTTCTCAATCGTATATCTAATTGCATCCAGTTGATCAACCGGATTCTCCAGATACTTAGCAAATATAATGAGACTACACTTCTTTGCACCTCATATGTGCACTTTAGAATTGCACTTTGTAGTTGCAATCCATAAAATCAGTAAACAACCCATGCAGATTCAACACAAAACACCAAATTTAGATTCAACACCAAATGCAGATTCAACACTCAACAGAAACACACCAAATGCAGATACAAAACAAACACAAAATGCATATCCACATCCATATTCAGATTCAACACAGCTCGTACTGTGAAAACAATCAACACCCACGTTTGCGACACCCAAATGCACAAACAGAAATCACCCACAAATCAACACCCACGTTTGCGACACACAAATGCACAAACACAAATCACCCACATGCACAAATCACCCACATGCACAAATCACCCACATGCAGATTCAGATTCAACACAGCTCGTACTGTGAAAACAATCAACACCCACGTTTGCAACACCCACATGCAGATTCAACACAAATCACCAAATGTAGATTCAACACCAAATGCATTTTCAACACTCAACACAAAACAGAAAATGCAGATTTAACAAAAACACAAAACACCAAATACAGATGCAACAGACAGACATTGCGAGAAACCCAGACACCCAAATGCAGAAACACTTCCTAGACACCCAAATGCAGAAACCCAGATGTAAAGATTGAACCTTTGCGACACCCAAATGCAGAAACACTTCCTAGACACACAGACAGACATTGCGAGAAACCCAGACAAACTCAAACCCTAAATTCAAAATCAAGTTTCCACCAACATACCCGGTCTGCCTCTTCGTCGGTCTTCGTCGGGCTTCGTCTTCACCGCCGTCTGTCAGCTCTCTCAGTTGGTAGTCGGTCGCGCTTCTCCGTCGGTTTTCTTCACCGTCGTCGGTTTTCTTCACCGTCGGTTTTCTTCACCGTCGTCGGTTTTCTTCACCGTCTTCACCTTCGTCGGTTTTCTTCACTGTCGTCTTCACTGCCGTCTGTCGCGCTTCTCTCCACTCGTTGCAATCGTCGGTCTCAGTCGGATGCAACAGTTGGATTGTCTGAAATCCTCCCGCCTAAAGCCTCTCTCCGAACGTAACCCTCTCTCCGCTGCTGTCTCTTAGGAAGTGACAGAAAGGAGCCTCAAGTGGATTGACAAAACTACCCTCAGGAAAGTAAACACCAATTCGTTGCCAACCAAACGAAATTTAAACACACCTGCCAGATGTCACAACCCTATCTATTCGATTAATAAAATGAAAGGCCCAGATCTGGACTCATGGATCCACCAAATAGTGGTGGATCCACCAGAGATGCCCTCTATATGTCTATACGGTAGACATTGAAAGGAACCAAATTTGAACTGGTCTGGGCCGTCTGGCTGCCAAAAAAGTTGGTTGGTGATATTTTTGCTAGTGACCTGAAAGATATTAATGAAACGAAGATATTGTCAAACTCAAACATGTTACGGTTTTTACGTGTTTATATGCAGGCCCGTTCCTGACTTTTTGGTAGGCTCAGGTCAAAAAAAATATTTAGGCCCCAAATTAAAGCTGACTTTTTTAATGGGCTCTTAATCTAACAAAAGAAGAAAAAAATTACACAGCGAGGGCTAGGCGCATTATGCCACTAAGCTACATGTCATTATCTAACCTGTGCTCATTTTTCGAAATTAATATGGACCCTTCCGCAGAAGGGGCCCTGGACCGCCGCCCCTCTTGGCCTCCCCTCCGGGCCGGGCCTGTTTATACGTATCTATAAATTGAACCAAATAGAATTGTAGAATACAGATGGAGGTTTTAGAGGATCAGATCTCACGCATGCAAAATATAATGAATTGAAACCAAAAATCGTTACAAAAAACAACGTCGTTTCACTTGCCGCTGCCCAAAGGCACTCACGAACAACACTCCATTCCACGACCGCATGGTATTTCCTCCGAACCAAAAATGTCATTCGCAACCGCAGCGAACCTCACTGCTGCGGCCACCTCAGCTCTCCACCACCTCAATATCTTCACCGCCTACTCAAACTCCAAGTCCAAGCACCTATCCCTCACCATCACCAACTCCTCCCTCTCATGACTCATCTCCATCCCTTACCACATCATCCTCCTGGTGGCCATCCAGCTGGACATCAAAACCAGCTCAACCTCAACCGGAGTATCCAAATAAAGAAGATCTAGACGCGGCGTTGAAGACGATTGAGTCGTTTTCGCCGATCGTATTCGCTGGGGAAGCGAGGAAGTTAGAGGAGAAACTGGCGGATGCAGCTGTGGGGGAAGGTGTTTTTGCTACAAGGTGGAGATTGTGAGGGGAGTTTCAAGGAGTTTAATGCTGTTAATATTTGAGATATTTTTAGGGTTTTGTTTGCAGATGGGGATTCTGTTGACATTTGGTGGTCAGATGCCCATCATTAAGGTCAGTTTTACTTCTATTCCTCTTAATTTTCTTTTTTAATTTTATCTAAATGATGTGATTAATCTCACTGAATTGATGATGTTCGCTAGGATTGTCACATTGGTGGGAATTATTGGACAGGTAGGAAGAATGGCAAGGCAGTTTGCAAATCCGAGATCAGATGGATTTGAAACAAAAGATGTGTTTCACTTCCAAGTTATCGAGGCGATAATATCAACTGTGATGCTTTGACAAGAAATCTAGAAGACCTGACCCCCAACGGTTGATTAGAGCATACCTCCAATCTGTCGTCCCCTTAAATCTCGTTAGAGCTTTTGCCAGCGGAGGATATGCGGCAATGCAAAGAGTCACGCACTGTTGACTTTGTGGGAAACAGCGAACAAGGAGACTGTACAGGTACATTTCTTTTGATACTACATTATCATGACTTCAGTTGCGTTGATTTACCATATCCAAATCATTTTTTGGGCAACATTTTGTAAAAAAAGCTTTGCTTGAACCTTCTTGGTGTGCTCAGGTACACGGAACTTTGCTCAAAGGGTAGATGAAGCTATAGGATTTATGGCTGCCGCCGGACTCACCTTAGATCATCTATAATGAATACTGCTGATTTTTAGACACCACATGAATGCCTTCATCTACCATATGATGAATAAAGCCTTGACCAGAGAGGTATTTACAACTGGCCTCAGTATACTATGGTTGTTTATGCTCATACGCTCTGGGTAGGCCGAGAACGGAGCAGACAACATGCGAATCAAACTCCTACAGGATAAGAGTTCGTCCACTCAGCAGCGCCTTATGGTGCTTGGGTCAGTGATCCAACTCGTGCATGGCAAACACAATAAAGCTCCATTAGGCCTCAAGACTCGCCCATTTGATGCCATCCGGGTGAATTTCCATCCTCAACTTCTTTATCAACGAATCATAAAGCTGTCCTTACTAAACTTTCCTTTTTGTTCCATTATGCGAGCAGAGGGCTTTCTTTGACGTGCACGAATAAGAAGGCTGTTATCCAGGAGTCTATCTCAAAATAACCTATAGGAGTTGGCACGAAGAGGAGACTTAGATGTGACTCAGCTTAACAAAATTCTGTAACTTTTTGCTTCAGTTTCAAACATAAGACGACAACTTGACTCTTTCTTGATACGTTGTTTTGAAAATAACTTAGTTTTCTAAATACAGATCAGTTTGAGATAATCATTATCGAAAAAGCAACAACAACACCACGAATCTAATCATAAATTGATTTAATAATTCCGGATCTTAATCCAGAAAGATTAATTCTTAATTAAATACTAAACTACGTGACAAGATGAGATGTGCAAGGAATCCAATCCAATGACGTCACCCCTTCTCTAATTAATAAAACCCTTAGCTGCTGTGATCATTATTAACACCGCGTTTGTTTTCATCTAATTTAAAGTCACCTGACAAACTTTAAGCCTTCATCCATTTCGACAAAGTCTCCGATCATCCAAACGTTGCCTTTCCAACTTCATCAATCTCCGCTCTTCTCAATCGCCCGCCGCTGTAAGTCTGTTCAGATCTCCTCTATTTTAATCCGTTTCTCTTCTTTTTGTGTTTCCAGTTATTCTGCCAATGTTGATTACGTGTTTCTGTAGATCGCTTTGGGTTCTTGTTTTATATTTATATTTTGTTTGAATTCGTGGAAACAGTGTTGTGGAATTGCTGCGGTGAGATTGATGGTTGAAGGTTAGGTTTTGAATTTGTTGATTTAGAATTTAGGAATTGAGCATGCATCAGAATATGCATAATCAGGAGTTAGGGAAGATTGGAGCAGATTAGTAACGCAGTTTTTATTAAAGACGTTGCATATAGTTTTGGCTTCAAGAATACCATCTATTGGAGTGAAAGAATGTGGAAATGAAGGATCCGGAGCTGTTCAGGTCACGAAGAATGATAGATGGTTGTTTGGCGTTGGGAGAGAGGCCGGCGGCATTGGATAATTTGAGTTTTTGGCATAGGAATTTGACTGATCCGATATGGTTATAGATATTGTGCTTTGTTCATGAGGATGTTGGATCGTTTTCTGCTGAAAATGTGTTTGGAAAAGGGTCGGTTGAGACGGTGATAGAGAGGTGGGTGATTTCAGTTTTGAGTCAACGGATGAGCTGCATTGTCGGTAGAATCGGTGAGAGTTCTACGGCAGTGTTTAAGAGGGTGTATAAGAGAACTATTTTGATGTTACGGGCTTTGTATTCAACAATGAGACTGCTGCCAGCTTATCGGGTATTTAAGAAACTTTGTTCTGGTAATAGCAACTGTGACTTCGTTCGTTATATATAAGGTGTCTTCATTTTAGTGAGCCACTAACATTACAAGAAATGGAGGCTATGGAGACGTATTTCACTCCTGTAGAGGCCCATCCCGGTCAATTTTGTGCATCAGTAATGTATCGCCCTTCGCTTTTCCAGTTTCAATTTAGAGTGCTCAACAACTTTTGTCATCTCAGATCATTCATGGATTATGTTGGCAGCCCTGCGACTGACCCACATAAGTATTTCTCTGGTTAGATAAGGGCAGCCATGCTTTTTCTCTGCCGCAAAGAGTACCGCCTTCAAATTTCACCATTTAACCGCCCACACAGCTGGACAGGTGGGTTCCACAAGGGATCTCCGAATTCCCAAAATCAACGATTTGGAGGTTCTCCACTGCATACCGTGGATCCCCTTTGTCCCATGACTTCTCTTCACCTTCCCCTCCTGGTATTGATCCATATGCTCATGAGACATATACCAGCTCGTATACCATCGAGGCATAGATACAATGCCAGTTGCGATGACTACCAGCTCTCTCCTCCTTTTTCAACACCCTCCCCTTCCCCACCAAGCAATTTCAACAATTAGCCCTATGCAATCTCGTTTACGTAGAGAATCTGCTCCTTTGGCAATCCCGCTTCCTGTGTGAACAAAATATCTACATGTATTTCTCCTAGTTCATTGATATGAGCAGACATTCTCTTCCTCCTGTGTCCTCTCGTGGCTCGAAACTATGCCCTTCACCACAAGAATCTCCCTCAAGAAATAGGTCATACAGAAAGGACAGATGGTCTAAGAATGCTAGAGTTGAACGCTGGAGCTCTCATTCGTTCAGAAAGGTTAAAATTTGTTACGTTATCATTTTATTTACTGAATTTAACCTAATTTGCATTATTTTTCTCCAGGAATAATTGTTGCTCCTTTTTGTTTCTTTAGTCAGCAAGAGATGGCAAAAGATGATTCGAGTCGATTCTCTGGGTTGTCTTCCAGTTGATTCCCCCCTTTATGTCCCGTTTTGGAATTTTCAAGTTCTAGTCGTTTATCTTATCAGGATGACTTGGATGAGCCTGATTTTTCATGTCCATTTGATCTTGATGCATCAGATTTTCATTTCAGGTACTTCCACTTGGGTAAGCTACTATTCTTCTCTTGATTGAAACAGTTGAGCATCATCTAATAATCCATTTTATTACCAACAGCCTGAGTTATCAATAATCCATTTACTCATTACTTACTGCTTATGCTTATGAATTACTATTGTACCTGTCATTTTCTGCTTCTTGTAATTACATACTCCCTCTGTCCCACTAAGTTTGTCCACTCTCCTTTTTTTAGCGTCCCCTAATGTTTGTCCACTTTCCTTTATTTCATTCTCCACCACACATTCTACTTTTTCACTCATTACTACTATTATTTCTTTATTCCCAACCACACATTTTATACCTTCTTTCGATCTTTAATTTGCGTGCCAAATGGTGCTTTTGGACAAACTCACCGGACGGAGGGAGTATTGTGTACTTTTGTTCTTTTTTCTGTTTTCGACGTGGATAACTCAGGATTATCATATTCAGGACTACCATGTTTGTTTTAGCTGTATTAGTTAGTTTTGTCTTCACATGAAACCTTTTCATCAGACCTCCATTATTTTTAATGTCCCCAACTAATTTTCTCTTTACATCTTTGTGGCTGCATAGTCAGGGTCCTGATGGCAGAAAGGAGCTCCTCAGATTGGGATTATCTCGTGACGCAGCTGTGGTGCATTAGTTACATGCTACAATCAGCCCCACCTCTGCTGCCAAGACTCTATTATATTCAACAAAACTCAGTTCACCCTCAATCCAGAAGAACCGTCAGGGTTCAACTTTGCTGCTTCCTTCATGTCGAGGAAGACATTCAGATGCCATGGATGAACTCAGGAGCTACTCGACTTAAAAACCTGCTCCTCTCAAAGAGCGGCACAAGTCGAACTGGCAGCAGGCATGCTTGACTCTGCTCAGGCAGTTTTCTATTGCTTAAAAATGTAAATAAATGTAGGAGTAGCAATCAATTACTCTGGTGAATGGGTGTTGTGGATCCAAACATGTGTACAGAGCTGGCAAGTTTCAAGTAGGCAAGTGGGGTAGTAACCATCACTTTGTTTCGGATTGTGATAAATGCATGGAGGTTGAAGAAGCATGCACCATGCAGACAAGGATTTGCTGTCTGAACCCTTTCAATGGCAGCATTGTCATATGTTCACATCACTTTTAATTTGCTCATTGTCAGATTCTAAAAGATCCAAACTGTCGTCAAATCTCAAATCATTTTCTTGTTCAATCAATCTGCATTTTTTCTTCTCCAAACAAATGACTATTTTATGCTTTTAAAAAAGGTTGACTAATTTATGTAAAAGAGATTATTTTTCTAGCTTACAAGTGTTGCGATTCGGAATTTCAAGCATTTGAAATGACTTTCTTCTTATCAAAACTGAGTGGACTTTGATTAATCTTGTCCGTCTGTCCACCCAATTCGATACAATACTATCATTGATTGATCACATTGATATATAATAGAAATAGAGCTTAGGATGTACAAGAGGATCCTTATCTAGTGCAGCGGACAACTAAATACTGTGATTTAAAATGAAATCACATCAATTTAAAACGACATCATTTCGACGTTCTTTACTAAGACTCTAAATTATTTTATGTAAAACTCCATTTCATCTCGCATTGATGTACCCAATCTTAATTCGTAAAGGAGTGCATCTCTATACTCCATTTTACAGGATAGAATTCGTTTGGGTCGGATTAATGGCGTATTTACTCGGTAGCTACCACCACTTACTCGAAGGCACTAGTAGTTTTACCAGACAGACACGTACATGGCATGTTGTCGAATGGAGTACTGTTTTCAAACCAATTAGTTATCTGACATAATGTTGTCGCTACCACACAATCAATTGATACAGCTGGTACAAAACAATTTCATTCTTAATTCAAAATTATTATTAAGTAAACAAATGAACAACGTGCTGAAATTAAATGCGAAAAAATCAGAAGTCATTCATCAACGTATAACACTTTCTTGCTTTCACATGTCTGCAAATCTTTTACAGTAACTTGTTTTCACATGTCTTTAAGTTAACATTGATGAACATGCATCCACATCCATAAAATCAATTATTCACTAAAAGTGTTGCTCAGATTTAGGCCAAGACAATAATTCTGCATTTTCATTATCCAAACAAGATCTGGCCGGTACGAATCTTCTCAGTTCCACATGTCTTTCGTTTTAATTTAGCTGAAATTCGCAATGAAATCTGACAATAAATCAACAAGATAATCTTAGACAATATTTAACATGATCTCATTGCAGAAGATAAGTTCATTAATGGCCATATCACAAACATTTTAACAACCACTTCACACACACATCTGTTGACTTCATTAGTTAAATAAACATTTCAGGCAGCCTCCTCATCCACCACTTTATATTATGAAGTTGTTTGTTTTTCAGTTTAGATGTTCATTTTAAGTTTGTCTGCTTTCTTCATTTTTCATCACATACTCTGTGTTTATTAGTACTTTTTATATACAATTTATTTTTAACGGCATATTGTTATCGCTTTTTCTACCTTAATCACCGTGCGTTTTTTTGCAAACATAAAAATTTAAGTACTTACTAGTTAATAATTACTAGTTATCTTATGCACATATTGTGCATTTTATGGTTAACTATAATGTGATATAATTATTATTAATATAAGAAATATGAGTAGGGTTCTAGGAGAACGGGTAAATAAATGTGAGACAGTGAGACACGATCTCGATCGTTGAATTCTACCAATCCAACGGATGAGATTTGATTCAAAAATATAACCGCAATTCTCAATCGTTAGGGTTTTTTTGTAAATCCAACCGCCAATTATATAAAAACCAACTTTAATCTCAACCGTTAGATTAATCAAATCAACGACTAAGATTATGTCTTTCCGTCTTACAATAATCATTTGTCCTCCTTGATCCTAACTCTAAGAAATATATTTATGTAAATAATTAATAATCAAAAAGTATTTTAGAAAAGTAAACTATGCCTTCCAATATAACCATCAATTCATCATTTCCTATTTAAATTAATAAATGTCTCACATGCAAAGAATTTGAGGGCTATAGTGAAGAAAACATAACATCAGGGGCCGAAATGTAAATTGGTAACCGTATAACGGTATAAATACACATTCAACCGCGCCGGCGAGCAACGAGTGAAGAGTGAGAAACAATTCCGGTCAAAGCTCCGACCTCCGATAACCCTTCCGAACATCAAAATTCATTCTCTCCTTCTCCAATTAAAAAGTCAACGATGGAGGTAGTATCCGAACGCTACGTAAACTGGCAGTCAACGGAGGAAGAAGAAGACACTGTACAACAACTAATTGAAAGAAAGCCGAAACACCGCGTTGCGACGTCGTTTGACAGTGAAGGAGGAGAGAGCAGCATATCCGAAACTGAAGATCGGAAGCTGGAGATAACGACGTCGTTTGGAGAAATCGAGAACGATCGGAAGGTCGAGGAGCAGAAGCTCGCCAGTGTGGGACTGAGCGGCAAGAATGTGTACTTCGACAAAGGTTCAGGTAGTTATTGTAACTAATCGCTTCATTTCCGATTTCGATTCTGATGGATTTCGAGTGTTTGTGATTAATTAGGGTTTAGGCAAGTGAGGAATTGTTGTGAGATTGTGTGAATTTTTTGGAGTTTATTTTATTTGGCGGAGTCATGCTGGAGGACCTACAGATTGAGATCTCCAGAAGCTTGTAGAAATTTGGTTTGGTTTAGGGTTCATTTCTTGAACTGTTCGTGTGATTGATACAGAGATATTTTAGCATTTAGTAGAGCTCTGTGCTGCTAGATTAAGGTTATTTAGAGGTTTGTGGTTTTGTGGAATCTGAAGTTCAGCTTTGGTAGATCTGCTTCCTGATTTGGATCTGAGTTTTAAATGCTCTAGCTGTATGGAAATGGGATGGTGGACGGTGGTGTTTGTTTTGGAGTATATTGCGACCAATTAAAGTGTGGGGGATGGTGGTTTTTCATAATTTGGTTTAGTAGTATGGGTCTGAAGGCGACTCCAGGGTTTGTTTATTTGTGTGTGTGTCAATGACTCTATGTGTGATGTTTAGTCTTGCATTTTAATGGTGTATCGTTGAGGGTCACTTTCATTTAAGACTATTCCTCTTCTGGTTAGGGCTTCTACCTGTTGTCCATCTTTTTTGGTCTCCACCTTTTGTTAGCTAAATCCTGACAACTTCAATTTTGGTTTTATGTGGATTTTAGTTCATCTTTTGCATTAATCTCCCTTGATCTTGATCTCTTTCTCTATTTTCATTGTAATTTTTTTTGTTGAATGGAAACCATTCTGCAGTGCCTGTATATTAAGTATCAACCACCCCTAGCTGTTTGGCATTTGCCTATAGCTTTTGATCATTACATAATTTTTTGTTGATTAAACAGCTCAGTGCGGCTGTAGCAAATTGTCATACTGGTCGCGGAGTCTCATTATTTAGAACTTTTTGGTTTTCATGCTAAGGTTGAACGAAATTGATTGGACTCAGAGATTGATAGTGTCATGTACTTGTTAGATAATTTTCTGTTTCTGGCTGAAGGAATTTGGAAATGCCACCACTGTACTTGGACGTACAAAATTGCAAGTCATGTGGATGATCATATTCAGAGTCCTAAGCATTCTCACTTGCTGACCAATGTCAAAACTATAGATCACGAGATCACTAGTAACTTTAAAGGTCAGTACAATAATATAGGAAACATCACTTTCCTAATCAGCATAGAGGCTTTAGACCACTGTAAAGTAGAGATTTTGTGATACGGCTGATGGGTCTCATGTTGCAATAATGCAATTAACTTTCCTGTTTTTTTAGCCAGTATGGCATTACCTTAGTTATAAAATAGTAGTTATTGTTGTTGTAGTGCATACGTGGTTTTCCGCCTGTGATACCTTGCTCATCTTGCTTTGTTTTCCCTGAAAGATTTGCAATAACGTCGGGGTGGCATGCTTTCTAGGGAGCACCAAGCTTGTTTTTTTCTTAGGGGAGTCAGTATATGCATTTTAGATAAAAATTTGAATCAAATGTGGAGCATATGAAACTTGACCACTAAGCACCTTATCATGATCTTATAGGTACAGGATTCTCTAATGGGACTTCTGGAGTCCAAACTAGAACTACTTATGTATCTGTTTCGGAGGATGGTTCAACGATTCGAAGCTCAGAAGTAACTGACGAGAGTGTGACAACGACTATTCAAGGAGGTCGTACTATCATTACAACTCAACACAAGACAACCAATGATTTTGAGAGGGAACCTGTACAAGCCAATGTATCACAGCATTCAGGTCTTAACTCAGCCGTCAATGGGAATGGCCATGTTCTGTTTAGTAACCAAAATGATCACCACATAAATAAAGATACCACTGAGGAACTTGGGGTCATTTTAGAAGGACACCCAGAACCGATAGATTATGACGTTGAAGGGGTGTTAAAAAAGCAGGAAACACATGATTTGATTTGTCCCAACTGCCACACATGCATTACTCGTAGGGTTATTTTAAAGAAAAGAAAACGGGTGATTAGGGATGTTCATCGTGATCAAAAGCGAGATAGAACTGAAGAAACACTAGAGTCTGATATAAGAAGTCCTCCGGATATATTACAGGACACATTGGATGAAAACTCTGCAAACACAGTAGACACTACTACGGATGGCCAGAGCCAGAATGATGTGATCACATGCTGGTCTTGCTTCAGCCTCTTGATTCCCTCAGGTATTTTTATTTGTTCAGCTAAGCAACCACATTATTTAAGTTAAACTCTATGCAAATGCTGGACTAAAAATTAAATATTTACAGGAAGGGGGATTAAATTATTCAAGGTTTTTGGTAGTACAAAACAACCTGAAGTAAGTTCCTTGTCAACCCCCAATCAGACACCGTCAGCCCCCAATCAGATACCGCTGTTAAAATCAGATGATGGAGAAATGTCGGTCGACCAGGGTAACATAGTCAACCCTGGACAACTTGGAAACGGAAACACAGTAGACCAAAAGCCAAACATTGTGAAGAAAGGTAAAAACATTAACTGATATTTACCTAGTTGTCCCTCATCTCATCTATTTATGGTTTATGAGGTACTTGGTTTTTATGATGAAACAATATGAGTGTCAAACATCCTTTGGATGACACAGATTTAAAGGGCCATGTATAAAACTGTTGCAAAAGAATTAGTATCAACAAAGCCTTTCAACTACATCTGACTGGTTTAAAACTACAGGAGGCGATTACAAGCTATTCTGGAGTTACGGAAACAGCAGAAATGAAAATGTCAATAGCTCTCATCAAATATCAAATAGTCAGACTAATCAATTCACTACATCGTCAGAGGAAACAACTAATGGTCAGGGTAAATTAACCAATCCACTCTAGAATATGAGTTAATGTTGTTACAGTCAGTTTACTTTCTGTTTTATTATTGTTTTGGATATAGTTGCTTGTTTATTGTATTTCCTTTCTCTTTTTTGCCTCAGCACGTTCCCTTATTAATATTCAATCGTTTAACTGCTTATCAATGATGCAGGTACGACTCTGTCAAATCACGTAGAGGTAAATTCTGTGATCAAGCAAACCAATTTAGTAGAAAATCCTAAACAGACAAAATCCTTGCCGTTATCCAGCAACGGGTTATCCTCGGTGGAGACTGACTATTTAGCAATAAGTTCCTTGTCAACCCCCAGTCAGACACCGTCAGCCCCCAATCAGACACCGCTGTTAAAATCGGATGATGGAGAAATGTCGGTCGACCAGGGTAACACAGTCAACCGTGTACAACTTGGAAACGGAAACACAGTAGACCAAAAGCCAAACATTGTGAAGAAAGGTAAAACATTAACTGATATTTACCTAGTTGTCCCTCATCTCATCTATTTATGGTTTCTGACGTACTTGGTTTTTATGATGAAACAATATGAGTGTAAAACATCATTTGGATGACACAGATTGAAAGGGCAATGTATAAAACTGTTCCAAAAGAATTAGTATCAACAAAGCCTTTCAACTACATCTGACTGGGTTTAAAACTTTACAGGGGGCGATTACAAGCTATTCTGGAGTTACGGAAACAGCAGAGATGAAAATGTCAATAGCTCTCATCAAATATCAAATAGTCAGACTAATCATTTCACTACATCGTCAGAGGAAACAACTAATGGTCAGGGTAATTAACCAATCCACTGTAGAATATGAGTTAATGTTGTTGCAGTCAACTTACTTTCTGTATAGTTATTGTTTTGGATACAGTTGCTTGTTTATTGTATTTCCTTTCTCTTTTTTGCCTCAGCATGTTCCCTTATTAATATTCAATCGTTTAACTGCTTATCAATGATGCAGGTACGACTCTGTCAAATCACGTAGAGGTAAATTCTGTGATCAAGCAAACCAATTTAGTAGAAAATCCTAAACAGACGAACTCATTGCCGCTATCCAGCAACGGGTTATCCTCGGTGGGAACTGGCTGTTTAGCAACAACAGATGCCGAGCTTGGTGTCAAGGGTCAAAAAAATGAGGCAGACTCCAATGTACAGAATGTGTCATCAACCATATTGTACTCGCACAATGAGTATCAGATGAAAGTAAATGATAAACCTGATTCTGACTTCGAGTCGATCAAAGATAGAGAGCCCCTAAAATCCGAAGACATAGTTTCAGCAATACAAGGATCAATACTGCTTGACAATTTATGGACAGATCTAGAGAAAGGATCCAATAGCACAACTAGTAAAATCAGAGGTACGTTAACTCATTTTAGCTATATTGTTATCAGAGTTAAGTTCTAGAAGGACATTAAATATTTGTGAGACGGAAGGACGAAATCTCAACCGTTAGATTAGATTAATATACGGTTGAGATTAAAGTTGGTTTTTATATAAAGAGCGGTTGGATTTGCAAAAAACCCTAGCGGTTGAGAGTGACGGTTACTTTTTTGAATCAAATATCATCCGTTGGATTATTAGTAATCAACGGTTGAGATCATGTCTCACCGTCTTACATATATTTATCGGTCCTCCTAGAACCTTACTCATTGTTATCATAGTACATAAATACTTGCACAAGTAACCTGATACTGATCGAAAGCGCGGATAACCTGTTTACAACCGAAATCTTATTCTGAAGGATAATTGGTGGTCATAAACTGGGATTTCACAGTAATGTCTTTTCTGTAAGTTGCTGTACCGGAACTTATCATCTTCAATGTCAATATTCTGCCAGATGATGTGGGAATATCAATAGAAAACAGGGTCAAACAAGATATTTCAAATGGAACACAAAATGTTTCGAGGGACATAGTGACTCCTGGAACCAAGACTCAAGCCCATGGAATAAGACCGGTTGTTCCAGTTGGTGAACCTCGGGACTTGGATATATTAAAAAGCATTGTTTATGGAGGCTTAATTGAATCAATTACTAGTCTTGGAGTTGTATCATCAGCAGCTGGTGCTGAAACCGCCACAGGTAAGTGTAGTATTTAGTTCTTGCATATGATATCAGGTCCATATGGTTGTTATGTGTTTGCCAAATTGCCAATCAGCTGATTTTTCTTCCTTTGTTTTTTCATACTGCAGTTAATGTTCTGGCTCTGGGGCTAGCGAATCTAATTGGTGGACTGATCCTCATCTTCCATAATGTGAGTAATACTTTAAACATAAAAGTATCAGCAGGGTACCAATTACCATTAGTCTTATTCGTACACAAGTAAATAGTTATACAACTTTGTTCTTACAAAGCTAACAGATGATGGACTAATCATGCTTTAATTTCATGCAATCACAGATGAAGGACCTAAAGAAGAGTGCGATCCAGGGACCTTCAAACCAAGTGGATCGCTACTATGAAACACTTGGGAGAAGGAACCATATCAAACTCCATGCCGTGATAGTCGTTTTATCATTCATCATATTCGGCTTGATCCCAATCGTCACCTACGCATTCACCTTCCGTACAAGTGACAACAGGGATTACAAATCTTTATCCGTAATCGGAGCTTCTCTATTCTGCATCATCCTGTTATCCATTGGAAAGGCTCACACTAAAAATCCACCGAGAACATTCAGGTCGTACATCAATTCCATCACTTATTACCTCTCCATAGCCATTGCGGCATCCGGCCTTTCCTACATTGCCGGAAAACTACTCCAAGAATTAATCGGAAAAACAGGCTGGTTCGACACAGCCTCCTCCCTCAACTCCATCTTCCCCAACACAAAAATGGCAACACAACCTGCATGGGGCGCTTACTGACAGTTGGAGAGTAACAGTCCTGAACTAATAGCTAAAAAGGTTTACTCTTCTTCCAAACCTAGTCGTTAGGTTTTGTTTTTAATTCCCTTTTCTGTCGGGATTTTTGTAAAATCAATATTCTGTTTTCTGATCATTATCAAAAAAAAGGTTTCCTTTTTTCTCGCTGAGTTGAAGTTGAATACGACTAGAAGTAGGAGAGAAAATCAGAAAATTGTATACAATATAATAACTGAAAGTACTGGAATCGTTTGGTACAAGTTTAAGGCATCATGATACATCACCTTGATACTGATTTGGTCGTCTTCTACACTGGAGCAATTGTTTTCTGTATTATCTGCGCATGCCGTGCCCTTTCCTATTGCATATGCATGGCCGATCGTGATGTTGTTGAACAACAACAACAACAACCTCTTCCTCCTATTCAACCTAACCTTTTTCAACATGTCTCTGCTTCACCTATCCGTGCAACCGATCTCGAAACCGGCCTTTACCATCACCCACCACCACCCCGTCCGAGTACAGCCTCACCCATAACCCTTGTCAAATATGCTTTCACCCACCACCAATGCAGACAATATATATCACAAGGTGTTAATCTCCTTCTAACCCATCAACAATACAAAGCACTCTCATCCTCATCACAATCTTCTATCGCAAAAATTGAAGAACGGGACTTGTGCACTGACTGCGTGATCTGCGTATCTGAGTTTGAAGGAGCGGATGCTTGCATTTTAATTAGCCCTTGTAAACATGTTTTTCACCGGCATTGCGCTAACTTGTGGCTGACATCGCAGCTCGTTTGCCCAGTTTGTAGATCACGCGTTAACTTGAGTTTTGCGAGGACATTCATTCACTCAGCGTGCTCCTAGAGATTGCATGTTAACTTGGTTGTTACAATTACAATGTTAGATAATGCCATAATGGGTCAGAAAACATATCTTGTACATTCTTACTGTAGTTGAATTAGAATTCGATGTTTATGATCACTATTCTTTTTACAGTATATCTGGTAGCAATGAGTACATATAAATTAAATGAGAATCATCAAATAGAGCGGGGCGCTCATTTGCGACCCAGACATTAATTTGCGAACTCTGCGACCCACTTGTGACACCGGTTTACAATCTGCACTTTATTTTTTTGTCCTATGCATTAAATGCACCAAACTTTATACACAGATTTGTGCACGTGGCACAAATCTATCGGCTAAAATTTTAAGTGGGTAGCACAGGAACTGGACTCTCATCAAACATACCTACATATTCACATGATGGACGTTTTACTAGGGCCGCCATACGCTAAATGTGATGTCAATTTGGAGGGATCCAAAGGAAAACATACGAGAATAACGAGCCATGAAAAAGGAAACAACAACACCTCCCACGTCTTTCTGCATATTCTAGGTCTAAGGTTATTTGCTTGTATATTTGCTTGCTTTTGTGTTATCTTGGACGTGTCTTCATCCACATGGATGCCTTGATAGAATAATTCAGCAACGTGATGGATGTATCAATGGAGAGCTTAACGAGTCCGTTGTTGTAGTAGGTTGTCACAAGGCGATACTGAATTTAGAGCACCGTGTAAATTGTCAAATGTAATCTCACTCAAACTTTCTGTTTTGAAAATTTTCAAAGAAATTGTGTAACCTGTAATATACCCCTAATTTTCTTCTTCTTCAACATTACTCAATAAAGAGCTCCATTCATTTGGAGCTTCAAATATACCTCCAAATGCATCAACATGAACACTCATTTGGCCATTTTATTGAACATCAAAACAACACTTAATCAAACCTCAAACAACACATTTTTTTCAAAACGCAGTTCAAAACCAAATAAAACGACACCAAAACTCACTCGACAGACAAAGATGATCCTTTCTCAACTGCTTTCTCAACCGCTTTCCCAACTACCAACCGCTTCCCTTCCTCAACCTTCCCACATCCATCCAACACAGCCGTCAACTCATACGGTGCCGCATCAGTAGCCAACCACTGCTCAACGTAAAATGCAGTTTGCGCACAATGCTTATGTAGTCCGGTTGAAGTAATCTCAACATACTCACAATACCATCCATGGTGGGCTCCGGTCCCGTCCGAGGTTAAGTTTAGACGACAAATGGGTGCACCAATGCAGCGGGCTTTACCTGTGAAAATGTCAAGATTGTCTCTTTCGTAGTAGTCATGTTTTGGACCCATTAGACCCCATGTTTCTAGATTTGGAATTGTTACATTGCGGGAAGAAGCATCGGAGAACGTTGCGGAGATTTTGGAATCTGTGCCGGATTTGATCCAAGAGCCGGTTTTGACGTATATTGTGTAAACACAGTCATTCTGAGAAAATTGGAGAAGTTGAGTATATAAATGAGTTCAGAATCGAGATAGTAAATCACAGAAGACTATAACTGAAAACTTACATTGGAATCATTTTCGGCGGCGGCGGAGATGATGAAGAAGAGAAAGAGGAGGGTGAGGGTGGTGATGCTAGGCATTGTTGTGGAGGATGAGATTGGTTTTGGGAGTGTCTGGATCTGATCTGTGGGAGATTTAGACTATGTAAAATTGATGAAGTAGTGGTAGTAAAATATTGAGGATCTCAGATCAAGAAGACTTTTATGAGGGTGGGACAAGTGAATCAAATTAATAATAGTGGATTTAGATACATTTATGTGTAGAAAGACATGGTCAGCATCTCACATGGGTATATGTTTCATAAAAATTTAAGGAAATATTAACACCAATATTTTGAACAAAAAAAGTTAGGAAGCATAAGACTGTTTTTGACCAAAAAATAAAGATCTGGTACAAAAAAAATATCTACTGTGTATTCTACTTTGTGTTAGGCTAACAACAAGCTGCTAATGGCTCGTTATCAATGTTTCAAGGAGTGGCTCAGAAAGGAGCCATGATTCATTCGAACCTTCGGATGTCATCACTCGATCTGTTCATTAGTAATTCACTTGCATCTCCACCTCCAGACTCGATGGGAAATAGTGAGGTAGTGTTATTAATTAGAGTATGATCATATTTGGCAACTTTTATCATCTCATGTAAAATGATGCTTGATCCTTTAGCAATGGACTTTAGGAATAGGATGACAATTAATAGCAGCCGCTCAGATTGAAACAGTTAGATTGAAACACTACCTAAAATAGGTGGCACGAATTCTATGATCCTTGTTCTGTACCGTTGGATTCAATAGTTCATCAATTTACTTTTTAGAATTGTCTTTTAACAAAAAAAATCAAAGTGTACATATGCTAGTCAAGATGTGCAGACAATTAAAGTACAAATCCAGACAATTGAATTTCAAAATGCACGTGTACACGAATTCGCGGGAAAACTTGACTTATAAAGTTTTTATAAATATAACTCTCGACTGATTTCATCAAACGATAAAAACCCAATTTCTATATCATAAACCCTCAAATCAAAACACAAGAAATGGTATCATTCCATTTTTATTTCAAATGATTCTCTTATGAATCCAACCAAGTAAAATTACTAAAATATTCATTCTAAATCGGATAATCCAATCTTCAACATTAGTTACCTACAAAATTAAATGGGTCAATTGCAGTAAACCACCATTATAAGATGGTGTTTTGCAGTAAACCACCATTATAAATTTTTTTTGCAAAACGAGTATATTATAACATCGCCGTTAACAAAAAACCACCAATTTTACTGTTCCGTTAAAAATCGTCGTTAAATCGAATTTTTTATTATTAATTTAATCTAATTTTAGGGTTAATTGCAGTAAACCACCATTATAATATGGTGTTTTGCAGTAAACCACCATTATAATTTTTTTTGCAAAACGAGTATATTATAACATCCCGTTAACAGAAAACCACCAAATTTGCAGTAAACCACCATTATAATACGGCTGATCCTTTCACGAGACGAGAAAATAAATATAACTAAATTTGCAGTAACAAAAAATAGTCTGATAGTTCGGATAAAGTTTAAGAGAAACAAAGAATTTAGATGAGACAGAATGACTCAATATTAACTATTGATTAGATTAATTTGCGTTGAGATTAAAGTTGGTTTTTATATAATGGGCGGTTGAATTTGCAAAAAACCCTAGCGGTTGAGATTGATGGTTATTTTTTTGAATCAAATCTCATCTGTTGGATTATTAGTATTCAACGGTTGAGATCATATCGCACTGTCTCACATTTATTTATCCGTCCTTCTTAAACCTTACTTCTGATAGTCCATTGAAATGTTATTTGGATTGGGTGAAGTGTTCGAATCCCTCACCACCATTTCTCTTTTTATTACTTTAATCTTTACACAATAGTTTAATTTTTTTGGTCTCTTACTTTTACGCAAATTCTTTAATCTTTACACGATTTTTAACGGAACAGTAAAATTGGTGGTTTTCTGTTAACGGCGATGTTATAATATACTCGTTTTGCAAAAAAAAATTATAATGGTGGTTTACTGCAAAACACATATTATAATGGTGGTTTACTGCAATTAACCCTAAAATTAGATTAAATTAATAATAAAAAATTCGATTTAACGACGATTTTTAACGGAACAGTAAAATTGGTGGTTTTCTGTTAACGGCGATGTTATAATATACTCGTTTTGCAAAAAAAAATTATAATGGTGGTTTACTACAAAACACCATATTATAATGGTGGTTTACTACAATTAACCCAAATTAAATTGTGCCCATACATTCACCTTATTTGACTTCATTACTTTACTTTCATAAAAATTACCTTTTTATCTTTTGATTTTATTTTAAATAATTTGATACCTCTGAGATTTTACTTTTTTCACCGATTTTGGAAATCTAATTTTCTTGTAACGTTCGCTATTTTTAGTAAAAACATGAAGACACGACATTAAACACTTACCGCCAGATCTGTCCATATCCATTCTCCACCGTTGGATCATCCGTCAACGCAGTCAACCCTATACTAAGCACTTCCCGCGCATGTTAGCAACACGGCGCATTATCGAAAACCAGAACCAAAAACCTCACTCTGTTTTCACAATTTCATCTTCAATACATCAACTCCAAATCTCTCCCAAAATCAAAACTTCAACAAACCCTAAACTAAAACGCCGTCGTTCAATCGACCGATCATGCACGCCAAGACCGACTCCGACGTGACCACCAGCGTCGACGGCGCATCGTCG
>QZGG01002233.1:0-37066 GCA_006409495.1 Sedum album
TGTCGTGATCCAGCAAATACTGCTGGGTAGCAACCTGAAAGTTGTATCATAGCTGGTTTATAAAGCATACACCATTAGGCGTGGTAACATACCTAACAAATGCTAGCCTGTTGACTTCCAAACTCTACAAATAAGAGAGGGTAGCACGATTTGTCAAGCAGTTAGGTAAATGTCTGATTAAACAGCTATTGGATGCGAAAATAGAAAATGAAAAATTGTAAAAGCAAGAAATCAGATTCTTTTACAGGTTCTATATATGGGGCGGATTCTCGCATCCTATTGATTAAATAAGCTCAACAAATGTTCATGTGAGGTTTGATATTCTTGGCTCTTAGTAACTCCCATATCTTCTTTGGCAACCTCATCTGTCTCAAGTTAATTAATATCAATGAGACTCTCCTTCATACTTACTGATGCTGATTTTAGACCATGAAGGATAAGTACTGCCACAAAAAAGGGATATTAGCTGCCTCTCAGTTTCCCTGAAGTATATATTTGTCATTCTGTTCTCAAATTGACCGAAGAAGAGACATAATAAATGTTGTAAACTCAGCTTGCTTGATATAAAGCTCCATCAGTATAGCTGTATAGACACATTTGCTCACCTCCAAAGCAAGGCTTTGCTGTAATGTTTTTTGAATGTTCTGCTCTGCTCTCTTAACTTGATATATCTGTGTTTTAATTCAACTTAGGATCCTTTCACTCAGCCTCATTAATCATTTCCCAAACTTCAACTAATTGAAATAAATTACTTGAGAAGGTTTAGGGTTTAAGGTTTACACTCAACTGCCTTTATTGGCTTTCACAATTTTAAATTACACTGACCTTATCATCTCTTATGATTACAGGTTGCATATCTGTGGAAGCTTATGAATATCATCTACTAGCTTTCATCACTCTGAAGATAGTGAATTTGATGAACTGAAGTTACTAAACTATTGCATGCATTATGGAAAGTTTCAGTACACAAACAAGGCTTCAGCTGTATTTTAGAAAAAGATTGGCGAAAGGCCTTACAACAATGTCCACTGCACTCATCCTATGCGAGCTAAGCCATCAAAGTCAAAGCAAGTCTCTTAGCGTTATTCTCCCCTTTGCAGGTGACTTCTCCTGCACATAACAATATAACTCTCAAGCAAACATCAAAGTGGCATTACTTCTTTGTGTTCTCAGAGTTTAAATGGAAATAAGTACTACTGACCTGATTTATTTCAGCCACATATGCAGCAGTCTCATTATGCAGTGGCTGACCTCTTTCATCATACAGAATTAAGCCACTAAACCGAGGCATCTCACATTTCTCACCCATTAGAATTGGTCTTTGCCAAACTGGTGACTCTGAGTTATGGCTATGCCATCCAACTGCACTCACTGCATCCTCCCTTGCTCTACCCAACAATGGCGAAGGTGACGGTCCCTCTTGCCAAGTAGTCACTTTTTGTTCCTCCCACTTGCTTGCTCCACTCCACCTAACTGTAGCCATTAAGACTCTCTTCACTGAACCTCCCCAACTACAAATGCAGCTCGCCTCAGACCACTTAGACTTAACGAAATTTGTTTGTTCCACAGTTTGGCTCCTTTTGATGCTAGACCTTCTTTTCAAAACAGTCGCTGCGCACACTCCCATGAGCAAGGATGCAGCGCACACTAACAGTAGGACTGCTCCATCAGTGGACAACTTCCACTTGTCTTCTAAACGCCATAGTGATTCCATTTCTTTTTGTGAAAGTCCCGACACAGAAGTAGCAGTTATGCCTATGTTTTTCTGAGCCTTTGTTCTGTCTGAGACAGAGACTGCAGTTGTAGCTGAAGGTACTTAGTAGGGACTTCATGTGAGTGAGACGTCCACCGCCTGAGTGGTCCTGTGGAGGGTAATAGTAGCCGTTGGCCATGGCTCTAAATGATGGCACATTCCACCGTTGATGCAAAATAACCTCACATGGATGCCAAGGGTGACATAAATGTGCCATCAAAGCACATCTCTAATACTAAACTAGGAAAACTTAGGAAGCATAGGACATGTTGCCATTTTTGAACACTTGATTACACATAACTGTCGGTTGAACACTTCATAAGCAGCAACAGGCCTCATTTGGCTTCATGATATGTCACGGGCCAGGAACAGTGTGGAAGTAAAGATTTAATTCTCAAACTGGCCGCACATTGTTAGAATAGTTTACATTTGAAATCGGATGTATAATCTGATGCAAGAATGACTTGGAGCTAAGGCCTACTTCAGTAAGGATTGATTACACATTTGATAACTAGAAAGGATGAAAACTCACCTATATCATCCCATACTGTACTGCTCCAATTTGTCTGTGTCCGGAAGTACTGTTCATTGACCCAATTGGCGATTGGGCTTGAAGGAATTTTGATTCTATTGCAACCCGGTCATTTAGCTGTTGTTGACCCATGAGGTGTGGCTGCTTGTTAAGGGTGCGCAGACTGGAGCTGATATCTATCGTGGTTGAATTTGCTAATTTGTCTACCCTATGTCCCTGCAGGTCTGGATGCCGTGTAGCTTTGATCGAGTCTCTTTCTTGCCGCTTCACTGATTCTGTATTATTTGTTCTGAAATAGCATTGTGGAGTGAGCCCAGAGGGTTGGGTTCCAACATTTCCTGAATTGATACTACCATTATGTGTCTCTTTAGTGGCAGCTCCATTATCAAATGGTAGCACTGGGCCCACAAGGCTACCTGGTTTTGCTGCCAGAAATAAACTTTCACTTAATACAAGGGATATAATGGATAAGAGAAGTCAATGCAAGAGTCTTAAAGATTCAACTCGGGAATCTATAATGATCATTGTTAATTTTAGCCTTGAAACAATATTTCTTAAATATCCAAATATCCAACAAATTATATACCTGTTGGGACATTTGGTGGCGGCCGGGAAGGTCTTACAATACTTCTAGGTAGCACACCTAGAACTCTAGATCTATTATGAGACTCTTCTTCTGTTTGTGGATTTGCATGCAAACTTGTATTTGGCTGTAAGTTGGGAGGAACGGAATTTGAATGCACAACGGTAGACCTGCAACGAAACATCACTACCATGAGATACTTGAAGTTGTGCTCCACACTCGTTCTCAAGAAAGTTCAAAAGTCAGATATACTTAATAGTACATTTTGAAAACTCATATACAGTGCTAAGCAGAGACTGCTTGCATTCCAATATGGGACCTATCGCTTACCGTGGGAGGGACACATGCTTTCGATCTAAAGGAATCACTGGCCCACTTTTACCCTGATGTTCTTCAAGATGTGCGAACTGCTGTCTGAACTGTCCAATGGCACTAAATCGAAAAGAAAAAAAGACATGATCACTAATGAAACACAACAATATCCACCCGATGCCAATAGATATTCACAGGGTCTACCTTGGGTACAAAAAGTTTGTTCCCTCAGTGCCATTCATGTAGTCTTTTAGTAATTGGGGGTGATATTCAAGTATTTCCCTGAAGATTAGTTCTCTAATGTCCTCTTTGGTAACTCTTCGTCTCTCGAACTCAAACTCTAGCTTTGAGATGGGCTGGCAAGAAGGCTCCCTTTCAATTCTTGAGAGGCCTATGAAGTAAGGATCAGCCAACGCCTGACCAAGCACACAAAGTGTTAAGACCACTAACTGTAAGGAAGCTTCAAATGATGCATTGAGATGACAAGGGAGCATCACATTGATGTGTTTCAGGTGAGTAGAAACTTCTAAATTCTGCATTACCATCACTGTAATGAATTGTGTACCTGTTGCGCTGATGGACGATCTTTTGGGTCAAAAGCCAGCAGTTTTTCCAATAACTTAAGAGCTGAGGGGTCTACATTGGGAAACTTTTGAGAGAACGGCACTGGCTGTTTCTTTCGCATTTCCATCAGATATTTTCTTGCTTTGTCATTGCGCACCTGCACTCATGATGCACACTAGTAAAGATACCTGGCGGAAGATGTCAAATTAGTTGAGAAGTTGGAAATATATAAATATGTCATACTCCAGAAATAGTTTCGGGAGAAGGTTTTCCGAGAAGATCGGTAATCAAATCTAACTGATGAACAATACTTTTCCCTGGAAAAAGTGGCTTCCCCAACAACACCTCTGCAAAGATGCATCCTACGCTCCATATATCAATAGCAGGCGTATACTGTATGGAGATGAAACTACTATTAGATTATTTGCTAACAAAGATAGAGTGAAGGGCGCGAAGAAGAAATGACACTGATATAAACAAACTAAACTTGAACTCTAACAATAATTCAGTATACTTCATTACATGAGCACTTCACAGAAAAATTGACACTAGTCATTAAAGTGTGCTGACCAAATCTTACCTTGGAGAAAAATGACCCGCATAACTCAGGGGCCCTATACCATCTTGTGGCAACATAATCCTGGAAGTGTATTAAGTAAAAGATGATAAACCCTTATTATCAAAACTTCAAAGAGCATGAATTTAGTTGGATAGAGACAACAGGCATACCGTCCAACAAACTGTGGTTGGGGTATCATTAAAAGCAACTCTTGCTAATCCAAAGTCGCATATTTTCAACTTGCAATTTGCATTGGCAAGGATGTTTTTAGGTTTGAGATCCCTATGGTACACATTTGCTGCAACAAGAAACGATCAATGAAAATGACATGAACAGAGATACAAGACGAAATAAAGAAGTCTACCAGAACATATAGGTTTACCTGTGTGCATATATTTCAATGATCGAATCATTTGATACAAAAAGAACTGGTGATGCTCACGCGATAGGTCGTCATTAGCTTTGATGACTTGGTGCAGATCAGATTCCATTAACTCAAAAACAACATAAATATCCTTAAATGCCCTTCTTGAAGGAGGCAACATAATGCTTTTGATTTCAACAATATCCGGGTGACGCAAAAGCCGCAACAATTTGACTTCTCGCAGTATCCGAATTGCATCAGATATGTGCTCAAATATATTTTGAATCTTTTTTATTGCAACCTTTTCACCAGTTTGAGTGTCTATGGCTGAAGCCACTACCCCATAGCTGCCTTTTCCAACAACTTCAAGGATTTTGTATCTGTTGGCTTCTCCATACTCAGTGAAGAAGTCCACGTCTGCTGGGTTCTGAAAAATAAACTCGACTGGTAAAATTTCACAAGAGAGAAATAAATATAAAGCAGGTTCAACAAGTATCACTATCAGAATAAACACAAATTTCATAGGGTTTCCAGACCGCAAGGAGAGAGTTGCTATGCTATCCAGGAAACTGATATAGTGACCCAAAAATCACACTATTCTATTTAAGCGGTGACAAAATAAGTAAGCGCTGATTAACTGACTCAGTTTCATGTATTATACAACAGGTTACAGTTACATTAAAATTAACTACATACTTTCTTGACAGTCAACTCAAATCATACAAATTACACCATCCTTGAAGCTTGTTCATGATAGTGATTTCAGATAGTAACAGCAAACAGTATTGTTTTTTCTAACAATATATATTAATATAACACTAACAAAATGTATCTGACTTGATTACATCATCAAAACAGATACAAAGTCAACTTACCATAACAGCCAATGTTACTTAAAACAATCACCATCTATCAATTCGAGAAACCACAAAAGGATATTTTTAACTGTTATCACCCATGTATCCTATTCTAGTTTCAGAAACAAAATATTAATAATAAGCTTCAAAATCACTAAACATATCAGCAGTATTTATTATTTTATCCATCTCAGTTATAATGGACAAAGATTAAACCTTGACCATAAATATCTCATTTTATCATCATCCACTTTTCCCAACTATTTAATCTCAAGCTACACGATATTGCCAGCCTATGGAATCTGATTCCCCATATTGCGTCCAATTAAAGTAATGCACAGTACATAGATCACAAACCTGTCCTAATTTCTTGACCCAATCTGCCCACCAAACCAAACATATCCAATTATTCAGCCATACACATTTTTCTACAACTTAAACCAAGAAATCATCCCCAACGCAAAATTCAGATTAAATAAAAAAAATCACAAACCTTTCTGGGCTGAACTTGCTGCATTTCTTTCCCCAAATTATAATAAACAATTTCCACAAATATTAAACAAAAAAGATGTCTCTTTTCCGCTAAAGATCCGATTTTCAAATAAAAAAACTCATACAACTCGCAAGAATGCGATCAAATCGACTTTAACGGTCACAAAAACTCGCCGCATTAGTCCTACCGACACCGCCGAAATCTCTTCAATATACAGCTCAACGCGTTTACGTAAATTGATTCAATCAGAAACAACTAATCTCCAAACCAACCGTGCTCTTCGATCAGATCAGCCGGGCCGACTATCGACGAATCGCCGGTCGGTTTGGAATAAAGAGTGAAAATGAACCCTAGAGATAAAGAGAGCTTCGGAAGAGAGAGAATGAAAAAAAGCTTTACACAGGGGCAGACGTTGGTAATATATGGAAAAGTATAGTGCCAATATGGTAATAAAACAAAGTTACGGGGTCGAAGATAAAGATTGACGTGGACGTTATTTGATATTTATATATTACGGTTGGTGCCCCTGGAGTTCTACGCAATTACGATACGTACGGAGATAAGTACGCGGCACTTGGAAATTGGAATTAATCCATTATTTATTTTTATTATTTTTATAAAAGAAACAAAATCTTTTGATTTTTTGATACTTATTTTCTTTGGAATTCAGAAAGTTAATGTTTTGCCCACTAAAATTATCGAGATTCGAATATGGAAATATACTAATAAAAAATAAATTTTAAGAAGAACATTGTAAATATATATAAAATTGAGAGACACGATATATTAGTAAATGATTATTAATAATTCAAGACACGGCCAATGCATGTGTTTTGACACTGTTGTGTTACAGACATGTGGTGCTACAATAAAACAAGTGAACCGTTGAGGGTTCCTAAACTACGAAAACAACAAGTCATCAAATGGAAGATGGTAGCACACAATTGACCCTTGTGACATGGGTGTCTTAGCTAGCTTTGTACTAACATTAATGATGATAACGTCGGGATCTTCTGATGACATACAATATGATACATTGTACTTTGAATGAACAAGGCTTCTTGAACTCATTTATTCAAGTACATTGGTTATTTTAAGAGCTCGAAGATGAACATGACTTGAAGTTTCAATGACGCTTTCACTTAAGAATGGCTCACCGAAGCTAATGGATGTATTATGTTCATGACGTATTGGCATCCACATCTTGCAGACCGCAAACCATGTTGGCTGGGACAGCAATGTCGATCATCTTTGGATATGCCAATTTCAAATCTGATCAGCAGGCACATGTTAGTCTGTTAGTGTTCATTTTTACAACAAAAATATTATTTCACAGTACAAAATATTGATCTTACTTTCCATGATGTCCTTGAATGTATCCTGCGTGAATATAGAATGGGTAACTTTTAGAAGAAACGAGCAAAATATATTCGTTACAACGTCAATGTATCAAAATAATTAATAACAATCATTCACTTATTACTAATGTACTGGCGGTAGTTTAAGCAAATCATTTTGATTAATGAAAACTGAATATAACTTAAAAGAATCAGAAGAAGCTCATCACCTCATCTTTTGTCAACCGAGGGTTGTATTGCATCTCTTCTCCAACTGTAGTTACCTAAAACACAATGAATTTGCGGAAAATTAAACTAACTTTGTAGAGGAATAACTGCTCACAAGTTATATGAACACTGAGAACTTTACTTACAGTGAATCCTCGATAGTCATGAGCAGGGTACAAATATGTGTCTTTTGGCAATGTGAAGATCTGATTTTGAAACGATTATAATCATTAGAATAATGTATGGAATATAAACAACACTTTTGTAGTCTACTCTTCAATGGAAAAAGCATCATGATGCTTCCAGTTATATCACTAAGAGCGAATAAAGGGGTACATCATTCAAATAATAGTCACCTGTGAGTGCACTGAGTTGTAGAGCTGATGTGAACAGCCACCCTGAAAAAGTTAGATTTCATGAAATATCATCCCTTTATCTATTTACAGCTAAAAACTTAAGTGAAATAAGGAATTGGAAATTGGAGAAACAAGTCTTTTTCATTTCCATTCAAGAGGCAAATCTGACGATTCCCATAATTTATTTGACTATGAAGCATGATTTAGTACCTGGAAATCTGTCCTCCCACATCCACGTATCAATAGGGTATCTCCTGTAAAAGCCATCCTCGGTTGAGGCTGATCAGGTCCTTCTCCAGTAACATAAGTGACACAGCCTAATGTATGACCAGGAGTGGCACGCACCTGCACAATATGCGTTGAATAACATTGATGAACCATATTAGATGCAAAGAAAACTACAGCGCAGTTGTTTGCAAAATCCCTCCCTGGATAGGGAAGACAATCCTAGACAATTACAGTTGACGATTTGAGGTGAGGGATGGTTCACATTTAATACAACTTATGTGAACATTCTACTTTATAAGAACAAAATATCTATAAAATATGACAATCTCAAACAAGCTGTCTCGTAAACATCGTTATGTTAACGTTAACCTTAAGTTTCTGTCATCATTTGACTGATCTCCACTAATGATGCTGATATGTTCTGATAAACATTAACTAATCATTTGTTCATATATACTGATCTGATCAATAGAACGGTTAGGTATCAAGTGATTTGAAATAAAACTAAATGTGAAGATTACGACTAGAAGCAAAGGCGGTCATCTCACAATAAAAAAGATAGGAAGCCTCACCATAATACACATATTTAACTATTCGCTGGTCACAAACATAAAAAGAAAGGATTTCCAGCTTTGTTGAATTGTTGTAGCTGAATACTTAGGTAGATAACCCTGAGTGAAGCAGGAAACCATGAGTAAAAGAACCAACTGCCTACCTCGAGAAAGAGATCACCAATGTATATCTTATCCCCTGGTACAACATGGAGATCAGCTTTCGAACCACTTGCTTTTGAGATAACAGACTTCACTCCCGGAAGCTTCGTCTAAAAGAAGGAAAATAAGATTGTTTATATCAAGAAAACATTCAACAGGGGAGACAGAAAGAGTGAGGCTAAATGATAGACACAAGGGATCTAACCTTAAGTAATCCAGTGCCGGTGACATGATCAGCGTGCACGTGAGTATTCATAGCATATATAAGTTTGAGCCCTAACTCTTTGATGAGGGAGATATCACGATCCACTGTCTTGTCTACTGGATCAATCAACTGCCAATTGCATAAAAACGTTCATCAGTGAAGCAAACAAAGAAGGCTAACCTTTGAGTCCATAAATGTTGAGTGACAAAGAACCTAAATTTACAAAAGCTTACATGGAAATGCAATAACTTATAATTTGTGGGAGACACATTTCGCTTTCGTGTAAATTATGCTGGACTGGACCCTTACAGTAAGACCCTAATTGACTGAGATGATGAACATTTTGATCTCACATAGAACAAGCAAGATAAAACATTAATATAATCAATCCCAAATGATGAATTCATAACCCTATACTCAAAGAACACCATGAAAGATTCAAACTTCAAATAAACCAATCCCAACTAAAGACACCCATCATCAAACCTGGAAACCCCAGATCAACAAAAGGCACAAAAACGAATAAAATCAATAAAAGGCGAGACATTTATCCAAAAGTGAAAGTGGACTCACAAGAGCCGGCTTGTCAGGATGAGAAGCATCAGCGAGAAGGTAGGTATAGGTAGACGATTCCTTCTCAAAAAGCTGACGGAAAAGAAGCTTCGAGGATGTAGAAGAAGAGGAGTAAGACATTGTTGCGGGTCGGAATTTGCAAGAAAGAGGCAATCGATTTGGTGGGTGAGGGAACAGATGGGTTGTGCGGAAGAATCGAAGGACAGCATTGAAATTATCAATCGATGGAGAAACAAATAAGGAAAGGAATGGGGTTGGGTTGAAATCGTCGATGGAGTGAATGAAATTGTTTATTATGGAAATATTGATATTGGTTGGCGATGACGATCGGAACTCGGAAGCAATCAAACAACAACACACGATGACACGACACTGCTTTTCTACAAATGTTTTTTTTAAAAATTAAGGATATTAAAAATGGGTTAGGAATTAGGATTGACACCCATGACCCAACCCAATGATTTAATTTTAAATTTAAGAATATAATTTAAATGAATATTTACTATGGTTAAAAATATATTGAAAATATTTACATGATTGTATACTTAAAATTAGGACTAATTAAATTTCTAATGTTACAATTTTACTCCTTATTGATAGGTTTGACTTTGATTTAAATATTAAATTAATTGCATTTAAACCTCAAATCTTAAATTAATTTCAGTATATAAATATAATATTTTGGGAGTTTTTTTTTCATGCGATCTTCAGGTCAGGTACGTCGTACGTATGCTTCTAATTCTCTTCTTCGCTTTTGTCGTAATTTAGTGTAGCCTAGCAATAGTAGTTTGCGTTTGAACTTCAATGTTTCATTCTTTTCATAGCCTACCAGCACTTGTTGGTTCAATTGACAAGGCAGATCTAATTGGATTGGCCCTCTAGAATTAGGGTTTGTTTATCTGTTGCATTAGTTGTCGTTCTCTAATTGTTAATTTTTGTTGTTTTTTTTCCTAATTAATCTTACTAATTTTGAGTTTGTAGATTTAGAATTATTCAATGTCGCATTCTTACGATGACATGTCCATTCTGGGCGAAGGTATGTTCATATCTTTTTTTCATTAAACAAGTTCTCTCTTTTGGTGAGATTTTAATTACATCCTTTTACCTGTAGCTCTGTCTGATAATTCCAAGATGAAGAGATTGTTTAAGGAGTGGATGCGTGACAAAAAACGTGCTTATGCTGACAAAAAAGAAATGAAAATGCGCTTTAAGATATTCAAGAAGACAGCTCAGCGTGTATATGACGATAATAAAAGTGTTGTGGATGAATATTCATCTGTGTCTGGGCTTACTTGCTTTGCAGACTACACCTCTGATGAAATAGGGCGTTGTTTCGGCGAAATTGAGGAGGATGAAGATGAATAAGTGTGTTTCTGTATCTTGTTTATTTTCGAATGATCAATAAGGTGTTGTAATATCTTCTCTTTTGGATTTGAACCGTGTGTGTGTTTAATAAAAATCGTATGCAACATTTCCAATTCAAGCTAATGTTAATCTAGCTAGTTAATACATGAACATAGATATGTTAGATGATTCTAAAAAACATGCTCAATGTGTGAACATAGATCTTATCAAAAATTTAACCATTCTTGAAGGCCAAAAGAAATATATTAACAGATTTTCAGCAAGCAACAAGGATTGACTGACTTATGCCACAACCTCCATTTACAATGTTTGTTCTAATTCCTAATACTACTATGCCCGCATCATTGTTAAACAGTTTCCATTTGCAAGTTGTTGCAATGATTGGATGAACTAGCTAAATCATCTGTAATTAGGTGCCATTGGTTCTGGATTCAACGGCGTGATGCTCACAGTGGTCTCCTGCTGTATTGGTGATGTTGTTGGTGCTGGCAGTGGCATGGCTGTTCCTTGCTGGCTGCAGCTTGTTTTCTTTTGAGATGTGTCTGTTAAGCTGTACTAACACTTCGGGTAAGAGGAATGGGATGTCAGCATTGTTTATATCTTTGAAAAGAGATAGTGGTACAATAGCCAGATTCTCGTTTGCTGCATCATTTGCTTCTGTATTCCTCTTCTTAGTTCTCCTGCATTCTATCATACAACAACATATAAGCAGACATTTTAATTTAGTTTTCGATTATAATCACAAATGAAAGCTACCAGACACTTAAGGTCAGGATTTGGTTGTGTTTGGTTCATGAACCGAACACCACAAATGAATACAGTTTCTAAAAACAAAAGCTACCAGACGCTTTGGGTCTGTATTTGGTTACGTTTGGTTCATGAACCGAACACCACAAATGAATACAATTTCTAAAAACAAAAGATACCAGACATTTTGGGTCTGTATTTGGTTACGTTTGGTTCATGAACCGAATACCACAAATGAAACTGAATACAATTTCTGAAAACAAAAGCTACCAGACACTTTGGGTCAGCATTTGATTACGTTTGGTTCATGAACCGAACACCACAAATGAAAACTGAATACAATTTCTATAAAAAAAGCAACTAGACACTTTGGTTCAGCATTTGGTAACGTTTGGTTCATGAAATTAACTTGAAGGCTGCCTTCCTTGTGCTTTGTCACTGCCGTTACCATGCTCAATGTGTGAGGATGCAGTATTTGGATTAGCAGAGGCAACAACACCTTCATTCGTAACCTAGTTGCTTTCGAATCTGCATCAAATCACGAAGCATTGATGTATCAAATACGAACCATACTAAAGAAGTTATTCTAACATGATCATAGCCTGAAACACAGCGGTTTTTGCAAATCATAAATAATAACTATTTGTTTAAAACAAGATAATGTCTGAATAAAATATTAACTACTGTAGATGAAGCTTGAACAAAAATGTTCAAATTGGACTTCAACTTATCAAAAATTTAATCGCAACAGCGCTTTAAGCTAACCCGTTTCATAAGCAGATTTGGAAATTAATCCTGCCTTTTTAGCATTTATCTATTTCCCTATGATTACATTCATCTTCTTAACATAACATGAAAAAAGGAAATTATGTTTTTACAGGAAAAAAAGGAATAACAAAACATTGGGTTATCAACAGCTAATGTACGACTCGAGTTCGATAATTATAATAAGTAAAGGATTCTCTGCTTATTGTGTTACTTACATTATCACCTATTCAGATTTTTGCAGTATATGGTTTTAATGTATACATCCTTCAGTCCCTTATCATCAGTATAAAAAGTTTCATCATATAAGAAAAAAATCGATAACACTACAACTTTTGTATGTATATTAAAAGTGATTCAGTTTGTTCTCCAATACATTTTCAATCCAGCTCATACTACAGATAAGGAACGCACATGGTCATGCTCTAAGCTTGCCGACCCTACAACTCTTGAAACATTTAAGTGTTTGTTAATTAACATCTTCAATCATTTTCTCACATGATTAATCAATATAATCACACGACATGCCCATTAAGCCTGCTTCATTTATCTCAAGCATAACAGTAGCATTTTGATTGGTATTCAACCACCTTATACCAGAAAACCCAATACTGGAACAGCATATTACAGAAAAAACATCCTGAAAGTCGCTATCAATAATTTTGAAAAGCCAACAGACATATTGCATTTTGTCATGGTTAGTTACGTGTTAAACCCGATGTTTATTAAGTGAGACAATAGGGACTCATAGCTAATGACATCCTATGACAAATTAGAGAATGGTATTGACAAGTACCTCTAGATTTGACTGCAACTGTGTCAAGTGGCCAGCCTTATTGTCTCTTCTGCAGCTCTGCATCGCCAATCAGTGTCTTTTTTGATATTTTGTTATTTTCTGATGTCTTTTGTTGAATTTCGCTCACTTGGTTTTGGATAGGTAATTGAACAGAGAAAGTTAACTGAAAATAAAGTCTTACAGGTTTTCTAGAGGAAGAGTTTAGTAGCAACGACACAAAATATCAATCCTTTTAGTTTTTGAAGTGACTTAGTGTCATGGAATCAACTTTTTTCACTTTCATGTCATTCAAGAAAATGATTGAAGCAAAGAACAACTACTAAAGGGGAAGCAAAGCATGAAAGCAAATTGAAATGGCAAACTACAAAGTTTAAAACGATGTGCAAACCTGTATCAGCTTGACAAGTAATTGTTCCCACTACGATCAACATCAACTTAATCATGTCCAGATCCCATAGCAAAAAAACATCGGTAAGGTTCAAGGCTCCCCTTCTAAACATGTGGGCCAAAATCTGCATTAGCGTGACTTCAAACATACAAGTCATGTGCAATTCGATGAAAGTGGTATGCCCCATGTTGATAGAAATTATATAGGATAGTAATGAAACAAGTGGAGAATCAGAGATGTTAGTACATATCAATTAATACTACTCAACTACAACACAAAGCATTAAAAATGATACCTGCATAATTAAATACTACATACCCATTTTAATTCTTTGGCAGTGAAATTGACCTTCCATATCTCCCTATATATGATTCCCTTGCTACAACCAACATTCCACTCCACTAGTCTTCTTAGTTCTTATCAAACACCCACTTGTAATTTCTACTTTCCATCTTAACTATGGCTGCTTCTTCTCAAACAATTACTGTCTTCATGATCTTGTAAGGGATTTCTCTTCAAGGAAACTGCTTCTTCAGCCTCATGTTTACCAATCATCTACTAGCTCACCTCCTCCAGCAGCAAGCTTCAGTCAACACAACCACAAAACTGGAGAACCTTACGGAGAAAATGGATTTGATGCAAATGTTGTAATGGTTTTGGCAGTCCTTCTATGTGCCTTGGTATGCTCTCTAGGACTGAATTCTATTGTGAGGTGTGCGTTGAGATGCTCGAATCTTGTAGCAACACAGTCATCATCCACTGCAAGGTTAGCCAATACAGGGATGAAAAGTAAGGCAATTAAGACAATTCCTACACTGAGTTATTCAGATGGATTGAACTTACAACATCTGGACTCTGAGTGTGTCATATGTTTGTCTGAATTTGCGGAAGGGGAGCGAGTAAGAGTATTACCAAAATGCAATCATGGATTTCATGTCCATTGTATCGATAAGTGGCTGACATCCCATTCCTCTTGCCCGACGTGTCGGTACAGTTTAACGGACACATCTCAAAAGAAAACAAGCTGCAGCCAGCAAGGAACAGCCGTGCCACTGCCAGCACCAACAACATCGCCAATACAGCAGGAGACCATTGTGAACATCACGCCGTTGAATCCAGAACCAATGGCACCTAATTACAGATGATTTAGCTAGTTCACCCAATCATTGTAGCAACTTGCAAATGGAAACTGTTTAACAATGATGTGGGCATATTAGGAATTAGAACAAACATTGTAAATGAAGGTTGTGGCATAAGTCAGTCAATCCTTGTTGCTTACTGAAAATCTGTTAATATATTCCTTTGGCCTTCAAGAATGGTACAATTCCATCCAGGCAAAACAACTCAAAAGTTTCAACTGCTATAGACATTCTAACGAGCTTAGCAGTTAGACTACAATAGCAAGCAAACTGAGCCAAGTCATCAGCATTCCAAAACAATAGTTTTACACTTTTCCTTAGTCATTTGGTTAACATCATCAGTGGATAAACTAGTCAGAATATCTATAGATTGACTCACATTATTCTAAAGCATTAACAGGCAAAAAATGGACGTATTTAAAGTGTCATTTTAACTAGATACCATATCATGTGTCACTCACCACAAATGTGGTTCTTTATGCAGTACACGCACACGGGTATGTGATAGTTGATAGTTGATACTGTGACCCTTTTTCTTCATCTAAATTTTTTCCATAAGTTATTATCGTTACATTAGACTGGGGCAGTAAAATTGCGAATGCTGAATGAGTAAGCAGCGAGCATTTTATATAATTTGACAAGGGTCATTACAACATCTAACTATGCAGACCAACAAAACACCCTAAAACTCTAGTCCCTCCCCTGCAGTCATACTTCAAATTACAATCGACAGTTCAAACCTGAAAATAGCAAGCTAAAATATGTTTTAAACTAATAAATGTTAACAGAAACACAAAAGGAGAAAACCACTTAACTACTACTTGACTAGATCAAATATATAATAATATAGATAACAGTGTATCTGATAACTACGAAAACATTTAGTACAAGCAATATGGTTGGGAAAAGACGGAAAGTGGATTAGCAACTACATAATAAAGCACCGAAACATTTTAAGTTAGATTAGTATTGCTACAAAGGTCAACTATACACACTTATGAGAAGGCAACTGCATAGCAAAATCCAATCTCCACCATTCCAAAGTAAAGATTTAGTATAAAACAATGGATAAATAGTGGGAGAGGGTACTAAAGGAAGCTGAAAACAAGTATAGTAAAATGCCATAAACAAGAGCATACCACGTGATGTATTACAAATGTACAACGTATCCACGTAGGTTTCAAGAGCAGATTATTACAACTCAATGCTAGCCACCTCTGATTCTTAATCCACTTGACCTTGTGACAATGAAAACAAGCATATTGCAATTAAGTAATTACTTTACACATATCAAAACAAGTTAATCGCTTAAAGCAGAGTATAATACAAGCAAACCTACCAGACAAACATATGCGATACTGAAGACAGATGCTGACGGTGACTCGATCGATATCGATGTGGCCTGTGAGCTTTGCGCTCCTGATCGCTCGCTCTTCTCAACGGTATTCTGTCTTGCAAAACCTAAACATCTTTTACAGGTCGATTGCGACCGTCGGCTCTGGTTGGGGCTTTTGGATTAGTTGGGCCGAAGCTGATGGGTCGAAGCTGACGGGCCGAAGCTAATGGGCTGAATCTGATGGGCCGAAGCTGATGGGCCTGGTTTGTGTGGCCTGTGATGCGTAGTTGTCAACATGTCTGCTAAAGTGGAGGATCAATACTGAAAATCAGGATGATTAAAAGATTGAAAAGCCAAGTGGAAATCCAGCTTTCATCTGCTGGAAATTAAATAAATAAATTTATATTCTATCAAAAATGGGATAAATAAACATCAGGTTGTATTTAAGTTCTAACGAATGGAGGACACGACCATACCCATCTCATTTTGATTTCTTGTCACCAACAAACATTTTTTTAAAACATAAATGCATAGAACCCAACATGTTCCCCTTAACGACTTGATTTAGCTTTTGTAGTATACACATAACTAATCAAGAGTTGTGCTAATCACATTTAACATTTATGTTTACTTATAGTTAGCAATTTGATTTTATAGCTGTCTTGTCGAATTTCCAAGAATTTATAAATTCATTAAAATTCAATTTTGATCAATTAAGAAAGTGAAAATTAACTCGAGCACAAATTTTCGATGTTGTTTAATGAAATACAAAAATTCATTCGAGCATTTTATCTAAAATTGTGCGAATCAGGCCCAGAAAATCAGGTAATTACAAAGTAGCCCCAACATCCAAACGCATCAATTTCAAATCAAAAGCTGCTATAAATACGTTAATACGCCGATACGACGACACAACAACAACATCAAACATTTTACCTTATTTTTTTCGCGATACGAAACGTCGTAACGAAAATGGGTGCTTGTGCGACTAAGCCGAAAGTTGACAAGGGCAAGGCGCCGGTGGCGGCCGATGAGAAAGTGGTGGTTGATGGAAATGAGGAAATCGTAGCTACAACTTCTAGGGAGATTGTTGAGGTTTGGTTTTTAAATCTCATTTATTTATGTTTATGTGAATTAGGGATTTCAGTTCTTGTTAAACATGATTGTGTTGCTGGATCTGTTTTTGAATTTCCAGAAGTGTTTAAAGTTCTGTGGATGTTTGAATTTTGTGTTTTTTCATTCTAAGAGATGCTTGTAGATTGTAGAATATTCTCGCAGTTTGCAGTTATACACTTTCCATAACTTGTGCAATTGATATGATATCAAAGGATGATTTTTTTTCTAGGCTGAGATCTGTTGATGATTTGTTTACCAAATATGCTTATATCTCGATGTTGCCATTTTTGGTTGTGGGGAATATTTTGTTGACGGCCATTATGGTAAACTTTCCATTTGAATGTTGGTTCTCTGAATCTCTGATATTGCTAAATATGCTTATTAGTCTTAGAGTATGTGATATTGGGTAGGCTTGTATCTCTTATGAGAAGAACTTCGGTGTAAATGTTCTAATAAGTAATAACATTATCATCGAAATGTTGTAATAAGTAATAGCATTATTATGAATTATGATCACTGCTTTTGGTGCTCCATTGTGGATTTTAAGTGATAACTAGTGCATAATGTTCCGTAGTGGAGGATGAGAGGATCTAATGAATATTTGATGGCGTGGAATAGGATAGAATTAGAACCACAGATTTAGCATTGTAAAATGTAAATATGGATGTTTAGTATTTAAAAGTATTTTATAAGTTTTTCTATTTATTTGTTCCATTTTTAGTAAATTAAGGTTATACTCATCCTTGAATTTTAGTCATCATTTTTATTCATGGTAGTTGTTGATATGCTCCTCTCTTCTCTGGCCGCTTACGCATTTTTAGTTTTTGATTGTTATTAGAATGAATTCTGTGAAAAACAGACTGACATCATTGTTATAAAACCGTCTATAGGTTGAAGAAGGTGATACCAAAGAGGCTCAAGTAACAGAAAAGGTGCTGAAATCAGATTCCATAAATGTGGATACTGCTTCGGAAAAGGCATCAGAATTAATTGAGTTGCTAACAAAAGAAAAAAATTCTGATTTGGAAGAGAAAGTCTTGACTGAAGCTGGTGCAATTTCCAATGTCTGTAATTCTGAAATCACGGAAGTTGAGGTTACCAAACTTCCTTTATCAGAAGTTGTAACTTCAGAGGCATTGAAGGTCGCAGAAGCTGGCACAGAAGTTATCACCGCTGCTCCAGAAACCAAAGATATTGCACCAGTAGAGCCAACATCCGAAACTGCCAAGCCATCTGAGGTTATAAAAACTGAAGATGTTTCACCAGTAGTCCCCGAATCTGAAATTCCAAAGCCATCAGATGTTACAAAGACTGAGGAAGCTGCAACCCCAAAGTTGGAAACTCCCAAACCATCTGAAGTTACAAAGACTGAAGATATTGCGTCAGAAGTCCAAAAATCTGAAACTATTGAGACGCCAGCATCTATAGAAACCAAAGCGCCCGAACCCATAGAATCCTCAAAGACAGCTGAGACAACGAGTAATGTGGAAGTAAAATAAGCCTCTCCACATCCAAAGAGCAACAGCGTCTGAAATTGCCAAATCTTGTTTCACATGATGTTTGTTAACAACTTGAACCATTCATTTGCTTTCTAATTTTTTATTATTCAACTGAATTGAATTACTCTTCAGCTCTGGTTTGCTCAGTGAAGCTTGTTAATTTGCTTGTTTCATTTATAAAAACTTGGAAGAATCTATTTATTCAATCTTATTGTTCAAGTATCTGTTAATTACATGTGAATTATTTGTATTAAAGCTCAGGCATCAAAACATCATAAGAAAATTGAAGATTTCAAACAGACAGGTACATATTTGATGGCCACTGGCTGTGGCTGACTTCTTTGTTCCAGCTCCGGTCAGCGAACGGGCTGGGAGAGGTGTGGATATGAATGCCAACGGAACAACAAGGCAGACTAAATCACTAGACAATTTTCTTGAAGCCATTGCTGAATAGGAGTCTAGTTGTATTCAAGATGAGGTGACACATAGATGAAGATTTTGTATTTATAGATGAAAATGAAATAAATTTGATAAGTAAAAGTCATTACTAATTATATATGATGTGACCCATTAGAAATCAAATGACTGACCGCTGTGATGTCACACGAGAATCACACACATTTCACGCAGTATTTAAAGTTTATTTTGATAATTTTTTAATTCCTTCTTTCATAATTAAATATCACTCTTTCTTAATACTGAGTATAAAGCAATTTAAAGTGCTTGAAATTAATCAAAATGCAAAACAAAGAGTTAATAATCACACGGTTTTGGTTTAACCAAACTTATTGCCTAAGAAATAAAACACGAAAACAAAAGTATGTTTAAAAAACATTAACCTTCAACAAAATCAATTTGTCTCTAGGTCATCCTCTCCGTCGGCCAAACCTCAAAACTAGGCGTGTTTGTTTGATGCTGATGATGGAGGAAGGGGCCGGATCAGGATGTTCTTATTCATGGTTGAGCTCTGAGCATGTTAGTAGGTTACAAACAACAAAAGTTGTTCAAGAAAAAGGAAACAGAACATTGAGGTGATTTGTATGGAAGCTGAGGAGGATATAAAGGAGAAGGACATTGTGCTTGGGGCGCAGCTTCTTATGTATCTCCGCTACGGACGCAGCGACATCAACATTGTAAGTGAAAAAGAGTTGAAGTTGTGCAAGAGTATGATGGAGCTAGTAAGCAGAAGGTGTGTTTTCCTAATACTCATTCTGTCTGTAAACGGCGAAGGAAGTTCCGGTCTGTCGTTGAGATATATGAAAAAGATGTTGAAGTTGTGCAAGAGTATGATGGAGCTAGTAAGCAGAGGGTGTGTGTTCCTAATACTAATTCTGTCTGTAAACGGCGAAGGAAGTTCCGGTCTGTCGTTGAGATATATGAAAAGGCAAAGGATCAAATCCCGAAAGATGAGGCCCCCTTTTAGTAATGGTGATCAAATGGCATCCATGGAACCAATAGGAAGAACATTTCCATGAGATGTTTGAATTTATGATACAATTAGTCGTCACCTTGATAATGATATATTGCTTAGCTAGCAAGATTTTCAAGAAATGTATGAAGCTAATTGCAGTTTGTTTACATGTGAGGTGAGGTATGTAAGGCTCGCCGTTATCGGTGATTATTGCAACTCAATGTAGAACTGACTTACTATCTAAGTTTTGGTCGAGAAAACAGCTCGAGTATATTTTGTTCAAATCATGCATTATCTTGTTGATCAAGGCAAACAGTTTATTCAACATTTTGAAGATATCTCTTGCATTTTTATGGAAGTTTCTTCACAACTCTCGAATATATAATCCGGAGGATGGCTCTTGATCATAGCATGCTAGCATTTCAGTTGTGGATTGGAGTTCTACCTCGAATAGAAGTATAATCTGTCACCTCCATATCCTCATCATCTTCCGATGACCCCGCCTGGTGACTGGTTATTTTTTCTCCTCTAAAACTCCAATCCACTGCACTGTTATCACCTTGATGATGATCAGCTTTCTCTAATCCACTGATTGCAACAGTGGAAATGCTTTTATCTACATGATAGAAATGGAATTATGGGAACCTGATTTTATCGATGCAACATATACATAAATGTGTCTCTGCGTAGGTTACCTTTAACTAACAGTGTTGCAGAAAGGATAGCACACATTGAAACAAAGGCAAAAATGATGAGGCAGTGCTTGATCGAAAAAGCCATGGACTGATTTGTAGCTTTCTTATCCAGCTGAGTTTGGCTTTTCAGGAATCTGAAAAAATATGTATGATGATATTTAGTTTTTATACTGAAAGTGTTGAAATGGGTTTGGACAAAATAGCTGCTATTCCTCCACTTTAAGTGGTTATCATACGAACACATACGAACGATTTACAACTTTGTGGCCTAGGTGAGCTCCATCTGCAATGTGCAAAAACCAACACTGATGAATAATAACTGTCCTGAAGACTTAGTTAGGACCAAAGCTACTACATTGAATTCGAGCTCATAAAAATCTAACACAGATGATGAAAGGTGAGCATTTCAGGCAGTTTAGAATCACCTGATACTACTGTAATGTGTAAAAAATGCTTACGTCCATAGATGACCTCATGAAAAGCAAGCTACAGACTTGAGAATATATCAGCAAGAATAAACAGTACAGTTTTTTCGACGCAAAGTATTGTCTTACTTTGAAACAGAATGACAAGTTAGTACAAGGTAAGAACTAAAGCGAGATATGTATATAGGATTTCCTGTTAGAACAACGTGTTTTAGAAATGGCCGTGCATTTGGCTTAAAATTTTACCACAAAATTATTAGGTTACTGATTCAAAAATCTCACAGTGACAACCTTCATGTCTGCATTTTATGATTCTTATAAAAAAATAAAACATCGAATCAGCCAAATGATAGATCATAACACTAAGTAACCATGGGATATTAATTGTGAAATGAGATGATTTAGCCAAAACATAAAGCTCTATCACGTGGGACTCATGGCCGAGTATCGTGCTACATACCCTACCTGTCTTCCGCTCGACGAGTAGTTCGAATTCACTATCAGAAAAGGCATTGGCCGTGAGCTATCGGCAAGGAACCTTGAGCTCGACAAATGAAGTGCTTACTTGACTCAACTTTAAGGACCCAAGACTAGCACTGGTCTTCACTAAGTGCTCAAATCCAACAACTGCTGACTAAGGCAAGTAACGAAACATGTGTGTTTGAATAATGCCTTGAGATGCCTTTGGGCCTCATGACAGGCCGGCTTGTTGAGATGTCTTTGGGCCTCAAACACATGAAAAACAAAGGCCCAATAATTGATAGAGACGTATATGAACTAGTTGTACTCTGAGTGACAGATTCAAAGTGATGATGGAAAATCTAGTACCAAAAAAAGCAGCTAAAAATGTGATGATTTGCTGCCCCGTTCAAACAGTAGTTCCATGCACACACGTGTACAAAACTTTTGCTGAAAACAAAACACAATGTTGTGTAACGTAATACACAAAGCTTTGAATTTGTACCATTTAGGTGCCCAATCGTGCCCTACCTGCAACTCTTTTTTCTTTCCCGTAACAACTCCATCACCCAATTTCAACCAACCAAACCCTACATTTTCTACACTCCTAAAAGAAAATCCAATAAAGGAAATCACTAGTAAAATACATGTCAAATTGAATTAGCTAACTTTGACTTTCTTTATCCTAAACTCATGCATCAATTCATAAGAATCTCTTTTGCAAGAAGATATCTCATTTTGAGTTTTGCAGTGAATCGAACATGTTGACTTCTTTGTCCTTTTCTTGATAGAAAAAATCAAGGGCATGGAAGCATTTTAGTAAAAAAAACATTCCAGATCAGTACCTTTTGTATTTTTTTCTTATATTTTGAGTTTGGAGTCTGATCAGTCCTTGAGCGACGTATATTTTTATTATTATTTGATTGTAAATTAAAAGACACGGAATAAACAAGAAACTAAAAATTCCAAAAAGAGCAACTTTTTTTCGACACCAAGACGTTATTCAAACGAAACAAAAGCATCGAAAACGTAAGCTAAAAGGAAAACGAAACAAGGGAAAATGGAAATGGTGGTCCGTGAACTAGTAATAATTACAAAGCACAATCATTTCTTAATTAAGCATTTAAAGATGATCAATTCTCTCTCCGACACGCACGCACGCACGAACACCCAGACAATGACAAAACTCTCAAATTATAATTCAATTTTTTAAAAATAACTGAAACAGTTCATGCAATAAATTTACTTACTGAATTTCCTAACCACTTGAAATTTTTTCATTAAATTATGTCTGAAATTATATTAAATGATTAGAGGAGATAATTAGGGTTTGATTGATTTAATAATTATAAATTAATTACGTGATTAGAGGGTGAGACAAATCACATGGCATGTGATCAACTGCTGTTTCGTCTCCTTCTTCCTCCCTCTTCTGCATCATCTCATCTCTTCCTTCTTCCTCTCCTTATTTAATTCCACTTTCTCTCACCTCCTACTACTTTCTGACTCTCTCTCTCTCTTTTATCATTCATCTTCTCTGCAACAAAGAATCCAGTGAGCTGAGCTTCAAAGGTCTCTGCTTGAATCTACAACCTCTGTTTACGGCCATGGTGGAAAGCGTTCAGTAGATACTTATCACGGCAGCAATCAGCAAACCAATTTGTCTAAGTCTAATTAACCCCGAAATGAATCTTCATCTGTTCTTCTACCTTCTGGTTCTGATTTCATGTAACAAACCATCAAGCTCTGCTTCATTAACTGATGTACAGAGACTACTTACTTTCAAATCCAAGCTTTCAAATCCTACCCTTACAGACATGGGTGTCAACGACCGAGCCCTGCTCGTTTAAAGGGGTTTTCTGCAAAGATGGGTCTTCTAAGATCTCATCCATAGCTCTTGATGGTATTCCGCTTGGAGTTCAGTTTCATTTTGTCGTTGAGTTTTTGCTTCCGGTTGAGAATTTGGAGTCGTTGACGTTAGCAAGGTCGAATCTTTCCGGGTCTGTTGGAGTTGGGAAATCAGCTTTGTGCTCTGGTTCGTTGTTTCAGTTAGATCTGTCTGGGAATGCGTTGACTGGGTCGTTAACAGATGTCGGTCAGTTGAGTGTTTGCTCTGGATTAAGGTCGTTAAATCTGTCGTCTAACTTGATCGATTTCTCTGGCGGCAATTTCGCGTTGAGTAAACTTCAAAGCTTGGATCTTTCTTACAATCGGTTGCTGGGGTTGGATGTGGTGGAGAAGATCGTCTCCGGTGGATGCGCGAGTCTCGCTCGGTTGTCGCTTAGCGGGAATAAGATCAGCGGAAAGGTTGATGTCTCCGAATGTGTTGGTCTAACTCACTTGGACATTTCGTCGAACAACTTCTCTGCATCATTTCCGACCCTCGGAAAAACCTGCTTGTCACTCCAGCATCTCGACCTCTCCAGCAACAAATTCTCCGGCGACATCCGCGATGACATCGTCCCCTGCACTCAGCTGCGTCTCCTGAATCTCTCCAGCAATCAATTCACCGGCTTAATTCCAAAGCTGGCTGGTAAGAATATGGAGTTTCTGTACTTATCGAACAACGATTTTAGTGGTCCGATTCCTTCTGTACTTGCTGATTTATGTGGCTCGTTGGTGGAGTTAGACCTTTCTGGGAATACCTTGTCCGGCACTGTTCCATCCAGCTTCGGGGCTTGCTCGCTGCTTAGTTACTTCTCTGTTGCTAGTAATAATCTGACCGGGAGCTGCCCATTGATGTTTTTCTTAAGATGAAGAGCTTGAAGAAGCTCTCTGTCTCGTTCAATCAGTTTACCGGGACGCTGCCTAATTCTTTTCCGGAGCTGACAATGTTGGAAACTTTGGATTTGAGCTCGAATAACATTTCGGGTTTAGTCCCATCGGGACTTTGTCAAAATAGCAGCAGTAGTTTGAAGGTACTCTATTTACAGAACAATATGCTGACAGGAGAGATCCCGGAGACTATCGGAAAATGTGTTAATTTGGTGTCGTTGGATTTGAGCTTCAATCATCTGACCGGGACGATTCCAGCTAGTTTTGGATCGTTATTGAAACTGAAGGATTTGATTATTTGGTTTAATCAGCTAGATGGCGAGATCCCTCAGGAGCTGGAGAATTTGGGATTACTAGAAAATTTGATTCTTGATTTCAACTATCTGACAGGTACAATCCCTTCTGGATTGAGAAAGTGTCCGAATTTGAACTGGCTTTCATTGTCTAACAATCGGCTGAGTGGCGAAATTCCGGCTTGGTTTGGTGAAATGAATAACTTGGCAATACTTAAGTTGAGTAACAATTCGTTCTCTGGTCCCATTCCGCGAGAGCTTGGGGAATGCAAGAGTTTGATTTGGGTTGATCTGAATAGCAATTCTCTTAATGGGGCGATCCCGGTGGAGCTTTTTAAGCAGTCGGGCAATACAATAGCAGGGATGGTGTCCGGGAAGACGTATGCATATGCTAAGAGGTATGGGAGTGAAGAGTGTCATGGAGCAGGGAGTCTGATGGAGTTTGCTGGCATTAGGCAAGAGGATCTGACTCGGCTTTCCACAAGGAGTCCTTGTAATTTTACTCGGGTTTATAGGGGTACTATGAGGCCAGATTTTAACCGTAATGGTTCGATCATATTCCTCGACATTTCGTACAATCATTTGTCTGGTGAGATACCAAAGGAGATTGGCAGTATGTTTTATCTTTACATTTTGAATTTGGGGCATAATAATCTGTCTGGCATCATTCCGCAAGAAATGGGGATGTTGAGAACGCTTAACATTCTGGATCTGTCGAGCAATAAACTTAATGGGTCAATCCCAAATTCGTTGGCTGGTCTCACGTCTCTCAATGAACTAGATTTGTCCAATAATGAGTTGTCTGGGCAGATTCCGGAATCTGGTCAGTTTGAGGTCCTCCCTCCGAGTGGATTCTTAAACAACAGTGGGCTTTGTGGGATTCCTCTTCCAAAATGTGGCTCTAATTCATCCTCTGGTGCTGGCTCTCATCAGAAGTCTCATCGACGACAGGCGTCACTAGCTGGGAGTGTGGCAATGGGATTATTATTCGCATTATTCTGCACAATTGGTTTTGTTTTGATATTTATCGAGACTAGAAAACGGAGAAAAAGGAAAGAGGACGCGCTGGATATTTACACGGATGGAAATTCCCATTCAATCACCATAAACACTACAAACTGGAAACTGACTGGTGCACTTGAGGCATCGAGTATTAACCTTGCTGCATTTGACAAACCACTGCGCAAGCTCACTTTTGCTGATTTACTTGAAGCCACTAACGGCTTTCACAATGATAGCCTCATTGGCTCCGGTGGGTTTGGGGATGTTTACAAGGCAAAACTTAAGGATGGAATACTGTGGCCATAAAGAAGCTTATACACATAAGTGGTCAAGGAGATCGTGAATTCATGGCCGAAATGGAAACTATCGGGAAAATTAAGCATAGGAATCTTGTTCCGCTTTTAGGCTACTGTAAGGTCGGCGAAGAGCGGCTCTTGGTCTATGAGTACATGAAATATGGAAGTTTGGATGATGTGTTACACAATAGGCGGAAAGGAGGGATCAAGTTAAATTGGGCGGCAAGGAGAAAAATTGCTATTGGCGCTGCAAGAGGACTGGCATTCCTCCACCACAACTGCATTCCGCACATTGTGCATCGGGACATGAAATCCAGTAATGTGTTGCTAGACGACCACTTGGAAGCCAGAGTGTCAGATTTTGGCATGGCAAGATTTATGAGTGTTATGGACACACATTTGAGCGTCAGCACATTGTCAGGCACGCCAGGCTACGTTCCACCTGAATATTACCAGAGCTTTAGATGCTCCACGAAAGGGGATGTCTATAGTTATGGTGTAGTCCTTCTCGAGCTCCTAACAGGTAAACAGCCTACAGACTCACCTGAATTCGGTGATAATAATCTAGTTGGATGGGTCAAGCAGCACGCCAAGCTTAAAATCACCGATGTATTTGACAAAGAGCTTCTAAAAGCAGATCCAAGCATCGAAATGGAGCTCTTACAGCATTTAAAAGTGGCATGCGCCTGCTTAGATGATCGGTATATGCAAAGGCCAACTATGATTCAAGTCATGGCAATGTTCAAAGAGATTCAAGCCGGTTCAGGCCTTGACACAGCATCTACGCTCTCAGCTGATGATGGCAGCTTCACAGCTGATATGATAGAGATGACCATTAAAGAACATCCCTAATTAGATCTGCACCTAGTCCAGGACATACACTCCAAATCTTAGGACATGATTCTTTGCAAACAACAAAAGTTGGTAAGATGAAATTTTTCATCTCCAACTTCCCAATTTTTTGTACTCAGATCACCAACCATCCATGTATGTATGTAATCACTTTTCTCCATGTCATAATGTGTCTTTTCTTCAAGCTATACTTACAATTGTGTTATCCAAACTGTTCTTGTACATATGAAACTTTTTCAAACTTCTAGAAAACTTATTCACTTTTTATGTTCAACAACAACATTGGATTCACATCTCTATTATTGACTATTTGCCCTAAATCAGTGAAAACCTCATTGATGAGTTTGAGTTGATTGTGACCAACCAAGAGGGCTCCATTTTGGTTGCATTCTCCAAGATGTGTGCATTATTACACCTTGAAGCAGCACCTTAAATAGACATCTCATATTGATCTAGCTCATGTCAAAATCTTCAAAGTTTATGATATTTGAATCAAATCTTGGTATTAACAAGTTCATATGGAATGGGATTTGCATGGAAAAATGCAAATGTAAAACTGAAGATTTGACCAGTCTTATCTAGACACAAATGGATATAAACAAAAGATTAAAGGAACTTCCCTAGGTGCTTGCTAGTTATGTGTATCAGATCCCACATACACATGTGGTTCATATATTTTAATAATAATGGTGCCCTTATAATAAATGAGGTTATAAAAAGGGGCCAGGGCCAGCATGTACTTCAAAACATTGTTATTGATGTTTGAAATCTTTTGTCACTATTCAATTCTTTGGCCGGAGCTGGACCACCCACAATCATGTCCCTAGCTCCCATTATTGCAGATAGTCACTAAAATACTAGACCCAAATTTACTCCAAAATGAACAATAAAATTGTGAACATATAGTAGTTCCTAAAATTCAAAATGTAACCATTTTTATTTACACAAAAGTAGTGGATTTGTAATAATCGGTCTCTGATCTCAGATATCGATTTTATAACCTTAATCCATTCCGTTAATGTTTTACAGAATGTCATTTTCAGCTTATATGGTGTATTATTGGAGTATTGGTAATTGGTGAGAGGTGAGAACATAGAGTCGTATGTTCAAGTAGTTAACCAAACTTACAAGCATTGATTGGTTATGAAATTCAAAATGGTGGTTAGAAAAATAGGTAGGCAAAAATGGACTTTTTGATTGAAGAACTTGAAGAGTTTGTATACTTTTTTGGTACAATTTGAATGAATGAAATGACAAGCTATCTGCCAAAGATGCCATTCATCATCACCAATAGATCAGCAGCATCATTTGCTTACTGAAAACGATGACACACTTTGAGATAATGTTTGGCAGCTTCTTACTAAGCAATGCACAATGCAGTGCAGCTTTCTTTAACGGATTTCATAAAGTTATGTAATAATATTGCTACCAAATTTACGCAATCTTTAACAAAAGAAATAAAGACTTTGGATGCAATTTGAAAGTCATCATCAACAGTGTAAAATGTTGGCCAGTTTTCAAGAAATTTAGTCTAGTCTGGACCCCTGTCATATTCATTACTATCTTCCTATAAATTTGAAATCTGAAGACAGGCTTAATTCCATAATGTGATTCTCCTGTTAAATTATTTTCTTGATAAAAAACTCAGTCAAGTATAAATTAGGAAATTAAGCAAAATTAGCTTAACAATGACTTTTTGTAATTATTGGTGAAAGGTCAACCTTATGGAACATGTTTTTCTTTTGTTTTCATTAATTTTGAATGGCTTTTAAATACAAAACAATTATGACGTATTAGACTATTTATGTGAAGTTAACCTAACCCTAATTGCTTTAACTTTTTCTTCTAGGCATAAATGTGGGAACACCAAGTGCACATATAAGTAGTTAATAACAATCCAAAAAAGTCAGCAAAGTTTATAGTTGACCCTCCTGAAATTAAGGGCATAACTCATGAGGAGCTACCCTAAATACAAACACTCATAGACCACTTATTGGAGGCATCATAAAATATGGGCAGTACACGTTAAATCCAAATAACTCTATCTTTTACAATATAACTACAAAATTATCATTTAGCAACTCCCATTTTTTGTTTTAATTCAAAAAATTGTAAGATATCACTAATATGTTCTTAAATTTACGTCCCAAAGTCTTGATAATGATATAAAAAGATAACCAGTAACACAAGAAATAATATTCTAACAGTCAGTCATACGGTCTTTTAAGTTCAAAACTCTATAGTTCAATCTGGTTAAACATGTTGATTATGTGAATAAGTCTAGTTATCTAACAAGTTACAAACCATAAACAGTAACAAGTTAAAATTGGAAAGTGAGCATTAGAAGTTTTCCACTACAAAACAAAACTTAAAATCTTCCGCAAGATACTCCTTAGCTGGCAATCCTCGTGACATTAATCAGCCACTAGTTGTATTTTCGTTTACTTTATTTCACTAATGTTGGGCTAGCTGGCTACAGTTTTTATTAATAAAATCTCATCTCATATCAAATCTTAATTTATGTTACGTGCATGCATGTATGCGCTGTCGTTTTGAACCGCGTACCTTCTGTACTATTGCGAAGCTTCTTAACACAATCACTTCCTAATCTTCCTCTTAATTTATACACCTTCAAATTCAAAAGTCAAATAAATATAAATTTTAATATAAATTAAAGTTACTAAATTTGAAAACGGAACGGGGTTAGAGGAACAGACAAACACGGCGTAACACAATCAACAGCGCACGTGCCACGACGAGTTGGGACACGAGTTGAGTAACAGTGACGCGACACATACACACGTGTGGGATCTGACCGGATAAGGGAACGGGTAGAGGGGGGACATAAGCCGGGCAGTGTTTGTGGTTAAGCAAGACAGGACACATAACCAGCTGATCTGCCCACGTGCTTTCTCCCCCATCTGACGGTCCCACTTCCCCCATACAAAGAAACAATGACATTTGTTGATAAAGCGACGGCTATGATTTCATTAACTTAAACACCACTTTAACCCCTTTTTTGATATAAATATTTCCTTAAAAATGACAGCACTAATAATTCACAATTGAATAAAGTTGGTCAATTAGTCCGTATTTCTAGCACTTAATTATATGTATTTCTCTTGTTAATATGTTACATAATACTGATTTTAATCTTCAATATTTTTCAATTAATAAGAAAAAAGACAAACATGCATAGGTAATAAATAGATGGAGAAAATATTGTACAGTGGTTAAATATACGATTCACGGAATGTGTGGAATATTACTTATACTACAAGATGTCCTCATGAAGTAGTACGTGTAACATTTGGTATTGGGAATTGGTAGTACAGAGGTAAAATATTGCTGAGATTTTAAGACATAAGAAGACTGACAGAGTACAAATTCCCAACTGGTCAAGCTCAGATTTTGATGACATTACTCACTAGTAAATTGTCACGCTTGCATTCCCCAATTTGTCAATAAATAATGCCAAACAAAATGGAGGATTAACTTAACATTTAGGGTTTATTATAAAATGGAGAATTGTATAGTGTAGATATGAATGAAGCATGAAGGAGGTCGAATCTGAGCATGGGATGGGAGAGAGGAACGTGCAGGGCACGAGGAAGCACGTGGCGGTCTCCAAAGTGGCGCCCTAGACCATGTAGGCTGGGGGTCTTTCTATAACCTAATTACATTGTATATTGCTACTAGACCAAAGTGGTGTCGAATTGAGCTTCTTCTCAAAATGGACGCCATTGTTGAGATTCAAACATTTGATTACAATACACGTAAATGTTTTTTGTACTCATGTGAGTTTTGATTAAGTGGGTTTGATGTTCACATTGAAATTTAATCACAGAATTTAAAATAACACTAAGATTAATTGTAATGTATTGATTTTTCTTATTAACTAAATTATTTTATTTTCGCTGTTTACGATTAAGCAGCTGCTAGTTCAATTAGTAAAATAGATGTTAGATGATCGATCGTAGTGGCGTGTGTTAACTACATATTTTTTTGAATATTGATGTAAGGTTCTTCACGTGGTCGTCTTATTCTAAGTCTGCATAAATGCATGCAAGGAATATTAAACTAACTAAAATAAACTAGTGTCATATGATGATAAGGTTGTTTGTTTCACCTTTGAATACAACTTTTGTTTATCTATTCTATATATAAAGCAGGAAGGATGCTATTGACGGTTACCAATGAAGCCACATTTCTTATCCCGATTATACCCCTATTATTTGTAATAATTACTAACAATGCCACTAATCAAAAATACTCTATTATAGATAATCATTTACAAGCACATATTTCATGTGCGTTTATACTAGTATTTGTAAATGAGGAACGTGCGTTTCGAAGTAAGCTGACTTGATTGTTCATTGGGCTATCTAGTTGAAATTGTTACAGGTTGAAGACATTGGCCCAATAGTGAAGCCCAATTGTAAAGCCCAATATACCAGCTTAATAGCCAAGCCCAATAGACAAGCCCAATAGCCCATCAGCCCAATAGTAATAATTTTATTTACCTATACTTTTTAAATCGTTAATTACATAATAATGAGAGAAAAGATGTATTAATATAAAAATGAATGTGTGACGTCATTTTGCAACTCAATTACTTGTTGCAATCCAAGCAAAGAAGTGTATCATTTCTGACCATTTAGTATATGAATCCTGACCTGCTAATAAATATTTACAAAAATGTGAAAATATATATGTCAAAAAGGAAATCTTATCAAATTTTCAATATAAGTTTTATGAGAATTAGCTGCACAGCAACTGGCAATTGCACATTAAATTTCTATTTCATTTATTATTATATTGGTATTTGGTAGTGGTATAAAATTCAAGGAAGTCTGTCTTTCTGTCTTCCTCTTTTCTTCAACATCAAACAAAGCACAAACACAGACACAGCTGACACCACAACTTTAACACGGACACAGCTGACAAAGTCTTTGTTATCTCAATTCTCAGTTGCACTCAGCCTCATCTGACTGCTTCAAATGGACAAAGAGGTGCGTGTGATTCATTGTTTATCTCTAGAGTATTGTGTACTATTTAGGGCTTTAGTATAGATAGTGTCCAACTGTTGGAGATGAACCTGCACTGGTCCATTTCAATTTTGTGTAAATGGGTTGGCTTGTTTTACATCTTTTTAAAGGAAAGGCTGTTCCTTTTTGTGAAATTTCCGGGAATTAGGTTTTGGTAATTATGATTGTATGGGGTTTGTATGGATTGATAGGCGTAATTGAATTGAATTCTGGGAAGCACTTGAAACAATTTTTTGTTTTGATTTTTGCTGTTGATTTGTGGTTTATGGAAAAAAGAAAAGTACTAGGAGTCGAGTATGAGATAAGACTCGTTTTAGACCTGTGAAAATGTAGTGTAAATCTTCCGCAGTTGCTTTATATATTTCCTGGCTCATTGAACTCTTGCTAGTAGTGTTCACTTCGATAGCTATCAATTGGCAGTCTCCGCAAGTCTGACGTTTGAACATACCTACTTGAGATTGAGTTAGAGTCTGAATGCAGATTAGACTTGATGTTGGTTTACTAATCTTAATGTAGAAGAATAATGCACCGCCTCCCTGGATGTCTGTACCACAATTTGGCGACTGGGAGCAACAGGTAGGCATACCAGATTACTCAATGGACTTCTCGAAAATCAGAGAAATGAGGAAGCAACATAAAAGGGAAGTCTCCAGAGCAAGTCTTGGAAACGATAAGGAGTTTGTCTCATCAGATGCGGCCAATGACAAGAAGCAATCCAATAGCATTGATGACACTATCAATCCCTTTCATAAAAAAACTAAATCCACCGTAAGTACTCTTTAATATCTCTGGTTAAAACAATATTTTGTTTGTGTTGCTATGAAATATGTTAGCAGCATATTTCAATTGTTTGGCTCGAATTGTGTCACCTTGCCTGGTGTCTAGATTTGGTTAAAAGCGTATGAAATGATAACTTAGGGTAATACTGTTCTGGAGTTTGCATGATTTTTTCATGGTAGCTTGGCTGTTTCCTTGTCAATTAAAATTTAAGGAGGCAAAAGGTTGTTGCCATGTTTTTAATTTTTGTGATACACAATCAATTGAATCAGATTATTAGATAAAACTCTACTGCATAGATCTACTCATTAGCGATTTTAAACAGATATTGCGAAGTCACTAGACATTTTTGCTAGGTAACCTGATGTCATTTTAATGTACTTGGGTTTTCATGTTCCAGAAGAAGAAGAAACGATTTTGGAATTGCTTCGGCTGCTGTTTCAAGGGATGAACCAGCGGATGATGACCTTTTGCATAAAGAACCCGAGATCCACCCTTGCAATGCAAATACTCATGCCACACCTATTTCGTTGATGTAGATAACTCGCTCGATTTCTCAAGAATTCTGTTCTACTAACATATTTACTGTCTGCTGATGCTTTTATCTGACAATCAAAATACATTTTCCTTGTAATGTTGTAAACAAGGCTTGTCAATAGGTTGAGTGAGTTTAATCAAGTTTCAAGGAACCCTTTTGCAACTCATTTTCATTGCATTGATTAAATATAATTAACGTAATTAATTATATCTAAATTAATTTCAAATAAGAATTACAACAGACTGCGTCGTTTTTGTTTCACGCTTCATCGAACAATCCATCGACGATCTGATCAACCACAGAGTCGATAAAATCGTTGCTAGTCAAGTCAAACAATCCGTTGACTCGTTGACGAGCGATTGACCCCCAAGCGAAGACCGCTGCGAAACCTATCGCCGCCAAACGCCAAAGCCGCTTCGTCATCCCTTGCGTGTCCAGTTTTTGAAATATGGAGCTCCCCGTCAGCATCTCCGTCGTCACTGTCCCCGCAAACACAATCTTCAACCAATAAACCAACCTCAAATCAGATAAAGATTCAAACTTTGAGAAAAAAGTGAAGCAAAAACAGAGCAATTCAAAAACATACCATGGCGAGGCGGCCGAGATGATTTCAAAGTCGTGACTTTTCTTAGTGGTGTCGATGTAATCAAACAGCTTGTCAACAAAAGGGCCACTGTCTTTAGCAGTCTTAATGAATCCACCGGATCTGTCCGAGCCGTACGATCTCAGAGTAGCGAGTCTCGGCTGCAGAACAATCTTATTATTGTTAAGGTTTTTCTCAGAACTGATTCTCGGAAGAGTGTTGCGTATGGAGTTTTAGGTGGGTTTGAGCTTCGTTTTCCGAGTTCGGGTAAGCGGCAGTGAACGACACGAGCTGCCATGAACATTGACTGGTTGGATTAGGGTTTTGGTAAGATGCGAGAAGATGAGTTGTTGCCTGAATGCTTGGTGAAGTTGTGGTTCTTGTAAAAGACGTGTTTTCAAGTTGGCTGGAGGAATGAGTGACGTGGCAGTGTCTGGTTCCGTTACTTTTTTCTTCTTTAAAATGTGATTGGTTGTCATGTGTTGACTGGTCAATTTCTGATATGCTCTACTACGTTTTCATTTGCATTACAATTATGTGAAAATGTTACACACCACGTAAAACGGAAAACAATTTCATATTATATTTAAATGAATGAAAAATCGAGAAATGTGTGGTGTAATTGGCTGTGATTTTAATAAATCCATTTGTAGAATTCTGTAGATAATATAGATGTAGTTTCCCATCACTCAAAATGCATCTTCCCCACGTTCACAAATTATAGATAACATTTATGCTACATAGAATTTATCATGCAAAGGTACGAGGAAGGAGACAGATCGATGTCTAAAAACTAAAAGTATTGCATTCTTAAACCCATTAGAATGCAGCTTTTGAGCTTTCATTCGCACAAAAAGTAGCGATTTAGCGATCATTTATCTTTAGTTTCGGAGGTCAGTGATTCAAAAAGTTTTTTTTTTTTTTTGACAAAACAAACACATGAATCATGCACGCTCAGCAGTTTACGTCCGACGTTGGAATTTAAAGATTCGGTAGTACAATGAACGAAACGGATATCACTAGCCTCCCATGACTCAAGAGAAGCCTCACATTATTATGCATGCAACACGTAAATTATATACCGATCCATTCATTAACAAACCTGACGCCATGAGTCTCTCCATCAGATCATCCATTTTACCGATTTGCGCCGAATCAAAGCTCATCTAGCTGATGAACCACATGAGCATGAATGAAAACTTATCCGACCCTGACGAAGAAAATACTCAACTCAGGTCCGTTATTCCCTTCAGGACTCAACATGTAAAATGTCTCGGAATCTCTAGACCCAACCACTCTCTCAAAGTAAGCCCTCATATACGCCAACTCACCGTCCGGTCCATCTTCTTCAGAGGTTCCTGGTAACACACCAGCCCCCATTGAAACGGCCTTTAACAGCTCCATGACCTTCAAATCCTCGTCATTAGCATCCCTCCTCACGCCATATCCACTCTTTTTCCCGTTACAAAACATAGTCCATAATGGTTCATCTAACACCTTCGTCCTATCGGTCTTATCCGCCCGTTTATCGCATTCCAACGCGATCCTCACCGTCCCCAACCCCATTTCTCTTTGCAATGCACTTGTCTGCATAGCTAACTCAATGACCAATGTTGGTAAACATCTTGGAGTTTCTTGAATGCAAAGACTGACGTGTCCCTTACGGTATCCGTAAAGAGTCCCGGTTACACGTGGACCGGAGGAATGCGTAACATCCGGGGCAAATGAAAATGAGCCGGGGAGAGTTGGGAATTTACAAACAGGGGCAATGATTGGAAATGAGCGGAAAACAGAGCGGAAGACACGGAAGAAACGCGGTCGGGTTTGGTTTTTTCTGTGATTGGAGGAAGAAGGGTTGATTAGAGAGAAATGAGGTGGTGGTGGAGGGGATGGAGCGGTGGTGGAATCAGCGGAGGATGAGGAGTTTGAGTTGGTGGAGGAGGACATTGAACTTAAATCTCCGGCCGGTGATGAAGACCAATTTTGATGTTATAGAAATGTACGAACGTAAATGGAGTTTGTTTTGTTGGATTAGTTTAAAGTTAAAACTAAACTCATTGATCCGATCTGTTCTGTTCTGTTTTGTTCTGTTTTATTTAGAGATTTTTGTGGGTTATAATCGACTCCAATTAATCAAGGCTGGCCGGGTCATTTGGTTAGAGATGAGATCAGCTTAATACTAATCTAAAGATTTGACTGAGTTTGGCATTGACTAAATTGTGTATTAAAATTAAGCATTTTCTAATTTTGTTACAATTTTCTGAATTTCAACAATTTAATTCATGTGTAACATCATTAATAACGTTAACAGCTTGTACTATTTTTAATCAATGATTAACGGATAAAATATTTAAAAATTCAAGATAAATAAAAAGACAAGAAAAGTGGGCCCTATCACGTGCTGTCGACGCGCTGTCACGGAAGCCCCACCAGCTACGCTTACCTGACAATCTCAAGCCAAAACCTCTGCATTAATGTTTCAAATCTCAAACTCAAACTCTCCGCATCATCTTCACCTACCCACCATCCCTCTCCTCCTCCTCCTCTTCCATGGTTGATTTGGGCGGCGGATTTGTGATCGGTGGCAATGGATTACAGTGGCTTGCATGGATCCAGCTGCTGGTAATGATCCTATTAATCGTTTTGCTCTACTGCCTTTCGCTTTACGCAATTGAAATCGGAGATGGGGAGGTTAGAGTTTCAATTTCGTCCGGTAGTGGGCCAGGAGCTGATTCGGAGGATTTGGAAACCAGTACGAGCTTCTTGCAGAGTCGGATGAAGGTATGCGATTAGGGTTTGATTTGGTTGAAGTTTTGAATTTGATTGGATATGTTTTGCTGCATGATGTTTGTTTGACTTTTTGTTGACTTATTCTGATTGAAGATTGAAAACAAGGTTTTGTGTCTGCCCATTTGGTAGCTGTTGCATTGATTTGTTCTTTGCGTTAGGAGCTGTCGATTTAGCAACTCAGCTTGTTGATGTTAACGGCAAGTGTTTTAGCATCACGAGCATAAGAATGATTGTTAGTCTTCTTAAATAAGAGTTACAAACCATGCGTGTAATATGGTATGACATGAGTAAAGGTATGGGGCCGAGTTCAGCTA